>JAVIWB010005868.1:0-82799 GCA_031893035.1 Dermolepida albohirtum | reverse complement strand
TGGTCTGCGCACAGCATCGACGTTTTCTAGAGTGACTGCCGATTTTTGTGAACCTGCTCTTGGGTCGCCGTAAAGACTAATCCGTCCACGTTTGAATTCTTCATACCAACGAAAAAATGTTGACTGATGTGGTGCTTCATTGTTAACTTGTCAACTTTTACAGTTCGTTGTAGCAACCCCCATTACACTTATCGCACCGAAACTTTGTATTTAGTTTAACTAAGGATAGAGCTTAATTTTTTTTTTAACATTTGATTAGTGACGCCTTCTATGTCCCACTAGGCAAAACTTAAAAGACATCCCACGTAGGTGAATTTGAATCCAGGATTGGCAGGAAACAAAGTCTGGAAGGGAACCTAATATACAAACCTTAGTGATATATTATATCCAAAGGCTTTATAGTTTTTAAGAAACTGAATTACAAGTTCCTTGGAGTTATCTGCACTATGATTTTCAAGGAAGTTGTTTACAATATTTTTAAAAGAAAATTTGACTTTGAAATCATTTTTAAGACCTTCGAAAATGTCAAATCAATATGCGAGAATTCGTCAATTCACAATAGCTTTTGAAAACTACCAATTTTTGTCAAACTCCACCTTTAAAAAAATGTTCGCCAAAATGAAAAGTTCGGAATGTAACCTTCTACAATTTTAATAATCAGATTAACTCTATGTATATTAACACATTATTTGCTTACTTCCTAAATTAAATTTTCCCTGATTTAAGTAGAAAAAAATCTTATTATTTGATCATTATTATCATATTACTCGAATTAAAAGTTCTAAGAGTATTATGTGACTCCTTAAAGAAAATTTTATGATTTCCGCCAGATTCGTGAAAATTATATTATAAAAATTCCTCCTCGAGCATTTAAAGCACTTTACTAACAAGATTTTCAGCATTGCTGGTTCTCAACATCTTTCACTTCAAGTGGTGCCGTTCTCTTCGTGAGATTTAAAACGTTTATCTCTGGGTTACCCTATACTACTTTTCACTCTTATGTAACCCTAATCTGTTGAGGATTTAAGGATCAAGTTTTTGTGAGTACGGATTCAACGTATACGTTTTTATAAATATTGTTTTCGTGTGTTTGAAAAAGTGTATGTATTTATTGTACGTTTTAAGTAAATATGTTTGTAGGTAAATTTGCATGGATACCGTGGTTGATTAAATTAATCAACTAAAGTTAATATAATACACATAAATGTAACCTAAACGATTTCGTCAAGCAGTTAAATTGAAAATTCCCAACGATTAAATTTACGGTAGAAAAGAAAGCAACATTTTACCCTTCTTAGACAACCTAGTAATTGGAAATAATCATAGAATACAAACGGATATTTTCCGAAAAGAAACTAATGTTAATAGGTTTATCATGACTGGTTCAAATCCCAGCATCCAACAGAAGATGGCTTCTTTCAGTTTCCTTATCAATCATTTGCTTAGTTTCCCACTAACAAAAGTAAGATACGAAAAAGAGATGAACTTTAATAAGAACATCGTGAGATACGATGATTTTTATTAGAAAAAAATCAATGCAATAATTAGGAAGGCTAACATTAAATGACAATCTAGGATACCATATATCTGTCACCTCAAACCAGTCAAGAGAAGCAATTTATATGTATACCATTTCACCCTTGGACGAAAAATTTAAACATTGTTTTTATTTAGCGCAGTTTTTGAGTTATAATTCGGTCCACTATTAAGTTGTTCCTAGGAAAAGCTAAGACAAAGTTGAGGCCAATAAGAAAACGCAGATTGACGAAATTAGATGTCTAGATTGCAATAACCAATACTTAAACCAGACAAAACGATTTGTAGAAAGACTGTATAAAGAACATATGCCCCGCATCAAATTCAATCGACCAGAGAAATCAAGTTTGACAAAGCATGCGATAAATAGTAATCATAATAACCGCGGATTCTTTACATTTAGGTGAGAATGTGTTTAATTACCATGAATTAGATACGAGGGTAGCCGTTTATATTTTGGGAATAGCAAACAAAAAAAATTTTTATTATCGAAAATAGTTTTATTGCTTTTTAGAATATTGTCCTTGAAAATCAATGCATTTTTGCATTCGTTTAAACTAATCCGAAAAACAATGCTGACACTCTGAAGGCGGTATCTCCAAAATGAGTTTTGAATGCCTCAATGCCCACTCCGGTGTAGAAAACCGTTGACCACGAAGTTTATTTTTCACGTGTGGGAACAAAAGGAAATCGCAGGGTGCTAGATCAGGGCTGTACGGCGGATGACTTATCAATTCAATGTCTTCCCCGTCAAATATTCAATTGTTTGAACTGACCTGTTAGAGCTCTTATTATTTCTTTAAAAATTTTTGGCAAACAAATAATTGTGTACCATTTGGAACTTACTGTTCTACAACTCTCTAAAGGCGAGGTTGCAACGTGTCGGTTTTTTCCGGAAAAACAGGCGACCATTTGTTTTGATGTGCTTCGAGCACGAACAACTTTTGTTGGTTTTGACTCGTCTTGGAATACCCACACAGTCGACTGCTGTTTACTATCGGGCTCATACGTATAGACCCAAGATTCACCACCTGTGATGACTTTATAGATGTTCTTTGAAGCACCGCCATTGAATTTTTTTCTGCATTTCTTGGCGCCAATCGACGCGAGTCCTTTCTTGAGCGGTTTGCAAATTATGTGGTACCTAACCTGAACATAGCTTCTTAACAGCTAAATGTTCATGCAGGATCTTATGCATGCTAGTGTTACTAATACCTAGAGATGCCTCGATCTCACGGTATATCACATGACGGTCTTGCATTACCAATTCAGACACTGCATTAATGTTTTCCGACACAACAACGTTTGTGGGACGACCTTCACGAAATTCATCATCCAAAGAACGCCGTCTAAGTTCGAATTCACTATACCAACGATATACTGTAGTTTTCAATGGTGTTTCATCACCATATAAAGAATGCAGCTCGTCGATGTATTCTTGTTGAGATAATCCACGCCGAAAGTTATGAAAAATAATTGCACGAAAATGTTCACGAATTAATTCCATTTTTTCGTTGACATAAAATTTTCAAGTTACTGTCAACAATAGAAATAGTGACCGGATAATAAAACTATCAAGGAAAATATGTTGTCAAAAGTGACAAACTTCACGACGCAATCATCAGATTGGGGCCAACACTAACAGTGTTGCCAGTTCCCGAAATATAAATGGCTACCCTTGTATCTATGAAAGCATATTTATTTAAAAAAGCAGGTTTTAAACGCCGATGGACATCCTATAAATAACTCATGTATGTTTGACTTCATAGGAAAGTAATATACGACAAAAAAGTTTCGTTTATGCAAGCAGGTACTTTAAAACAACTGATAAACTTAAGACTAGAATACAATTTCAGTTATGTAAAACGAATCTACAATGTGTATGTCTTTCGACTTTAAGTCTAGTACGGACTTTGTTCCTGTGCGACTTTTGTCGTGAACCTAGGTGTAACACTGTGATTAATTATCTGCTGATGATGGCAACCTAATTGCGAAAATACGTACACAGAATACAAAAATTATTGTGGAAAGGTGTTATATTTACCTTAATTGATTGAATATATTTGTGTGTAAATAAATTTACATGTTTACTTATTACTAGTTCTTCCGAATAATGCATTATTTTATCCAAAGGTTACCAGCGTAACTAAATTACTATATAATTGGTTGATCCGTGAGATCCCGTTGGGTACTCGTTCCTAAATAGAACACCTATATATTCACAATAAAACCAGTTCTGTGCGTCAAAGAATTGTACACCTCTTGTTCTGTGACGTGTTTACACAGTGCTCGTCTTTCATTATAACTGGCCTTAATTTGAACCAACGACGAAACCGATTGGTATAAACGAAAACACAAGCCTTGGCTAGAGAGAATAATGTTAGAGCTGCGTGTAATTATGTTGAATTTGCGTTTAACATTATGCACACAAGAATTTGTTTGTATATATACGTGTGTATACATATCTACGAGTACTTGTTTGTGTATATGATACGGTTAGTGTGTTGTTTTAGGTAAAACGAAGAGATGTTGGTATTGATTATATTAAATTTGCTAACTATGTCTGTATGTACATTTTAAACTAAAAGAATTTTATATTAAAAAAGTAATTTCTAAGCCAACAATTTATGATCAAAGCTTGCATTTTTCGGTATTGGTCGTGATAAATCTATTAACATTAGATTCTTTTTGGAAAATATCAACTTCCATTTTAAACTTAACTTCGAAATTGCTCATGAAGAAATTTCCTGTTAATGGAGAAAGAGAATAGAACATTGATGTTCCTTGATTTTGTTAATAGAACTTGTCTTTGAATTGGAAACAATTTTGAAGCATATACACTACCGTCCATAAGTTTAATCCCACTACAGATCATTTCAATTGCGCAATGATATTAAGGAGACTGTTTATTTTCATGGCAAATTTATGTATAAAATACTAAATTCACGTACAATTCAAGCAATTGAAATTAATCTAAGTAATATTATAATACGAGTAAATTAGCTTAAATTTTACTTTCGTCAAAGTAGCCACCCCTAGCTGCGATCACAGCTTTACAAACACGTGGAATTCGTTCAACTAGTCGGTTGAGATATTCCTCATCGATAGAGTTCCGTGCATTCAGCAACATACCCTAAAGATCTGTTAAACAGTCCCATCACAGCTCTATCGGATTGCAGTTCGGACTTTGAGATGGCCATAATGTAAAGTTTCGTCTTTCAGTTTGGTCGGCGAAAAACCTTTTTACAACCTTTGCTGTATGTTTGGGGTCGTTATCTTGCTGATAAACAAACACCGGACCCATTAGCTTGATCGCTGACGGAATAGGATGCTCTTGCAATATACCCAGATAGACTTCTTTTGTCATTCTTTCTGTGATTTGCACCAATTTTCCGATGTGCCCACCTCCAAAGCAACCCCAAACCATCACATTTCCACCACTATGTTTCAATATCTTAACCACACATTCATCTAACATTTTCTCCCCGACACGACGACGAATAAAAGTACGGCGTTTATTTCCAAAAATTTCAAATTTGGATTCATCTGTCCATAAAACTTGTTTCCATTCTTCGACAGTCCAGTACCCGTATGATCTCGCCCAGGCTAATCTTTTTTGTTTATGTTGTGTAGACAGACGTGGGTTTTTTACTGCTACTCGACCTCTAAGTCCAGCTTCAGCTAAACGGCCTTTGGTTGTTGTTACGCTAACGTGGCTTCGTGGTGTACGTTATATTGTGCTGCTATTTCCGGGACTGTAAGGCGACGATTGCGCAAGGGCATTAATTTCAAATATTCATCTTTTCTTTTAATCGTTGTCCTCGGCCGTCCACTGGGTTTTCGATCCCCGAGTTGGCCAGTTTCTGCCATTCTCTTTATAGTTGAATGACCATAATACCCGGAAACTTTTAGTTTTCGGGCGATTGCTTTGTTAGAAGGCTTTGTTTAGTGCAAAGAAATAGTTCTTGCTCTTTGTTCAAGAGTTAGTTGCTTTCACCTTGCCATGTTTTAAACACAATTTAAAAAAATACGCACACTAAATAGCACTTGCTGACACTTCACTAATAACGTGAATATTGAATATTCACTGTGTAGTAGACATACAATATACCCTTACAAGCGCACAAATATCAGGTAAAGACTGGCTATTACGTCCACGAAATGAATCATACAATAAACAATTCCGAGTAAGGGATAATCTCCATGACACCCTCATTATATTTCTTACCTGAATATTATTTCTTGAAATAGAAAAGAAGGCGTTCATTCGCTTATAGAAAATACTTCGGTTAAATAACGTGCAAATATGTAAAACGATTCTAGTTTGGATAAAATTTCAATATATTAACTTCAATATTTTATTTCCTTCTGCAATTAAAATTATCTGTAGTGCGATTAAACTTATGGACGATAGTATATATATGGTAGGATTGCCAACCCCAAATATTTATATACTTTTTCAGAGCCAGTTTCTGGTATCGGTATGAAGAAACAACGACGTTACATCGAAGGATACTAAAATTTCTATCATTCAACTTTTTGAATAAATTCTACTGACTTGGCAACTGAAAGACTCTCAAGTTTTTCGGGCAAATTTTTGTATTCATTCATTAAACATTTTGAAATTAAGCAAGTGGCTGAATTAGTCCCTGAGGCAATTGGTTTCCTAGAATTACATGGTTTGTGTATTTTTCGTAAGCAATATTTTCTGGGGATCATCAGATTACCCACAATTAATTTATAATTTTTGTTAGAAATTATAAAACTTGGATATTTTTAAAGCATGTTGAGTGTCCCTAATCATTTTAGATAAGGGATTTTTCTTAGATTTGACATATTAACCTTTAGAAATTCAGTTTTTCAATCTTTGAAAGTAATTGATTTTGTCTGAAATTAGTCTTTCAACCTAAGACTTTTAATCGGATTCCACTGAATATTTATTTGTAATGCTGCAGATTCTCTTTATCATGGACTTTACGTGCCTCTCTAATGAAGTTTTCTGAACTTGGTTCCAAATTCATAATTGACGTTTCAATGGTGATAATCACCTCCTAAGTAGGAATATCACAGCTTGGCAGACAATATTTTAAACCGTTCTGTAGTATCTACGAGGGTAGCCGTTATTATTTCGCAAATCGGAAGTAACATTGTCAGTGTTGCTTTCGATCTGATGATTGCATCGAGAAGTTTGTCACTTTTGACAGTATATTTACCTTGACAGTTTTACTATCCGGTCACTGTTTCTATTGTTGACAGTTACTTGAAAATTTCATGTCAGCTAAGAAATGGAATTAACTCGCAAACATTTACGTGCAATTATTTTTCATAATTTTCGGCGTGGATTATCTCAACAAGAATGCATCGACGAGCTGAATTCTTTATATGGTGACGAAACACCATCGAAAACTACAGTATATCGTTGGCATAGTGAATTCAAACTTGGACGGCGTTCTTTGGACGAAGAATTTCGTAAAGGTCGTCCCACAAATGTTGTTGTGTCGGAAAACATTGATGCAGTGTCTGAATTAACAATGCAAGATCGTCATGTAACATACTGTGAGAGCGAAGCATCTCTAAATATTAGTAACACCAGCGCACATAAGATCCTGCATGAACATTTAGCCGTTAAGGAGCTATGTTCACGTTGGGTACCACATAATTTAATAACCGCTCAAAAAACGACTCGCGTCGATTGGTGCCAAGAAATGCGCAAAAAATACAATGACGGTGCTTCAAAGAACATTTATAAAGTCGTCACAGATGATGAATCTTGGATCTATACGTATGAGCCCGATAGTAAACAGCAGTCGACTGTATGGGTATGCCAAGATGAGCCAAAACCAAAAAAGGTGTTCGCACTCCAAGCATATCAAAATAAATGGTCGCCTATTTTTTTCGAAAAATACGGTCACGTTGCAACCGTATCTTTAGAGAGTTGTAGAACAGTAAATTCCGGATACACAACTATTCGTTTGCCAAAATTTTTTTGAAGAAATAAAGAAAACAAACTGAAAACGACACAACATTCTTCACTATGACAATACGAGCTCTCTTAGGTCGGTTCAAACAATTGAATATTTGAACAGACGAAACATCGTTATGCCATCCGTTAAGCCATCCGCCTTACAGCCTTAATCTAGCACCCTGTGATTTCGTTTCGTTCCCACACGTGAAGAATAAACTTCGTGGTCAACGGTTTTCTACGCCGGAAGAGGCATTCGAAGCAATCAAAAATGCATTGATTTTCAAGGAGAATATTTTGAAAAGCAACAGAACTTTTTTTGATAACAAAATATTATTGTTTGTTTGCTATTGAAATAGGCTATTTTCATCACGATTAAAATAATTTACAGTACAGATTGTTAATTTCTACTTTTAACCATTTCATTCTCGCATATGAAATGACTTTATTATTCTTTCTGCAATTCGACGACGCTTTTACTTCAATAAATTTAGAAAAAGATTTCTGTTTTTACACTGCTTTAAGAAATTAATGATGACAACTTAAAAGTCAAAATTCGTATGCAGAATACGAAAATTATTATGGGAAGGGGTTTTGTTAACAGTTAGCGATTAATGCTTTACAAAGACTAAATATTTTTATAAATTTTAACAATAAAATGGACACGATTTGTGAAAGCAATACAGTTTATTACTTGATTTCAGCACGCCCAATAACGTTTGAAAAGAAACTGCTTGCCAAGCGTGTCTCCGTTTACCTAAACGACCCTGAATATCAGTAGGCGTATTATTTTTATCTTTTACCTTTGTTAACCTTTACCTTTTTTTTTGATTAAGTTAATTGAACAATCGACAATTTGATAGTCAAATTTCGTAAGCAGAATACGAAAATTATTATGGGAAGGGGTTTTGTTAACATTTAGCGATTAATGCTTTACAAAGGCTAAATATTTTTATAAATTTTAACAATAAATTGGACACGATTTGTGAAAGCAATACAGTTTATTACTTGATTTCAGCACGCCCAACAACGTTTGAAAAGAAACTGCTTGCCAAGCGTGTCTCCGTTTACCTAAACGACCCTGAATATCAGTAGGCGTATTATTTTTATCTTCTACCTTTGTTTACCTTTACCTTTCTTTTTGATAAAGTTAGTTGAAGTGTTAATTAAAAAAAAAGTTACATGTGTTTGATTTTAGTACTAAATCGTATCAGTACCGAAATCATAAAATATGTCAGTTTTTTAAAACCAATTTCAATAAATACATGAACAAAATCTAAATAAAATTTCTCGTCAATACTTGACTGTGACTATGTAGAGTAGATCAAGTTTCAATTTTGTAAAATAGAATGACAGAAAAAGACAGCTAAGCGCGAAAATGCTCACATTTACATAAACCATATACTGTCATCCGGGGCAAAAAAGTTTTTAGCGTTTCATGTATGTGTATTTGAAAGTGAAATGGAGTCGCTGATATGTGGTCGTGCGCGCGCCTGTGTCTGTATGGATGTCCATTTGAATAATGTATGTCGAATATGAACTCTTTTCTCAGTGTCAGGACTCAACTACCTAATGTGGGACGCTCGATGGGGCTCCGTGAGTGTGAGTGCGTTTATATGTGGAATAAATCAGGCAAAGTTAAAGATACACGCTCACACATGCAAAAACGCTGAACGCACGTACGAACATATACGACGATGGCCTCGCATGAATACGTAATGAAAACGGTTTTCAGAAGGAGAGGGATGATGGTCTCCATTTAATCGACTTACATCGTAATTTGCACGATTTAGACTGTCAATTATGTTATTTACTCGCTTCATTGGATTTTTTTTTGTAAAATCGAAGAAAATCCGAATAACTCAGGATTATAATTTTAACCGAATCAGAGACCCGGTTCTGTAAAAATCTTTTTAAAAATCTTTCCACAATGCAGTTTTTAATCTTAGATACGTTTTCGACATCTAAGTTGACATCATCAGTAGAAGAAGAAATAATAGCACTTGTAGCACTAGCAGAGACTTTGGATAAGTAAAAAACATTTAAACATTAACGTTGCTTATTACACTATGGTAAAGAGGCTACCTTTAATTGTCTATTAATACGTCAGGTTGATGTATAAGTTCCTAATGTTGGTTTCTAGAAGTGGCGTATGTCAAAATTAAATTAATAATAATAGTAATTATTTAACAAAATGTAAATAGAACTCCTTTCTACATCAGTGTTAATATTCTTATTCTAACGGGTCTTCCAATAGGCACTTCCAAACTTTGGCAGTTGATAACGGCCATATTGTTGAAGCTACATCTGCCGAATTGTCTGCCATTTCTTCAGTCTGTTTCGCCAAATCAATATGGACGGTTATAGCGTTCAGCAATACGTGCAAATGATAAAATTATTTTATTAAAATGGGTGTTCTGTTCGGGCAACATTCAGCGCGCTTCGCCTATTTTACGGTCGTCATAATCGTTCTACCGAGAGGACTATTCGCAGTGTGGTGGATAAATTTGTGTCCACTATTTCAGTAAACATCCAACACCAGTACGACGACGAAACGCAAGTTTTGTCGAAGCCATTGCCACTGTCTGAGAGAGTGTGCAGGAGAATCCGAGGCAGTTGATTTCGCGTCGCTCGCAAAAACTCGGCCTTTGGCAGATTTCAACTTGGGTCGTGACTTGGGCCTGCATCCGTACAAAATTCAACTGATCCAGGACCTGAAGGTACATGACCATAGAAAACGACTTGCGTTTGCTGAATGGACCCTGGAATAGTTGGAAACTAACCCTAATTTTCATCAAGAGATCATCTTCAGCGACGAGGCCTATTTCTGAATGAATGGGTACGTCGACAAACAAAATTGCCGAATTTGGGACGATAACAATCCGCATGAGATCTAAGAGCGTCCAATGCATCCCGAAAATGTCACTGTTTAGTGAGGATTTTAGATTGGCGTCGTCATCGGTTCATATTTCTTTGAGAATGACGTTGGCCAGGCCCTCACCGTCAACGGCGAGCGCTATAGGTCGATGATTACCAACTTTTTTTGGCCTGAATTGGATGATATGGACACCAATGACATGTGGTTTCAACAGGACAGCGCTACGTGCCACATAGCTCATTCCACATTGGACATTCTGCAGGAGCGATTTGAGGGCTAAAGGATAAACAGCTGTGGTTATGTGACGAAGCGACAGATGGAAAAGACATTGTATTTTGAATATAATAGTGCGTGTTCTAGATCCTGTTACAGCGACATTTCCCATTGTGTTAGCCACCAAAAGATTATAAAATTACACTGGCGAAGCAATTACTTATGTAGGTAGTGCTGGATACGTTAAAAACACATCGACTTTCAACAGATGTTTGTTGATGTTTGTGAGGGATGGCGCAACGACAAGGTAGAGTGCAGGCCATTCTCATAGAGACAAGTGTGAGGAACTTTTATATGTGACGTGTAAAATTTATGCTTTACACATTATAGCACAAAGTAGTCGATAAAGTTATCCAGAGGTAGATGCATTCAGTTGAAATACCAGAAGAGTTTTCGAAATCCACCAAACGAATTCCAGAATTCCACAGACGATGCTCCAGTATTCCTGAGCCACCAGAGACAATTCCCACACATTGGAAAACATGGTTGAAAACCGCTCTCTATTATTGCTAGAATTTCCAACAAGTAAAATCTGTAGTTTTGCGATTCATACCCAACGAAGCTGCAGCAGTTTAGGAAAGTCAGAAAATATTTGAAAATATTTCCGTTGAAATCGATTTAAAACAAATGTTCGACAATTATAAAGGTTTATATGGGTCAATAGAAAATGTTCTAAGCATCGGGTTGTCATTAGTGGACTCAATGCAAATTGTGAACGGCATATACTCACTATTATGTGTTACAAGTAACATAAAAAAAAGTGTGTTGTAAAAAATTTCGAGAGCGAAATAAATAAAGATTTCGATTTTATCAGATTAAAGCCAATTCGTAATGGTGTGTGTATAGATCCGTTATTTATTTCTTAAGAATTATGCGTGTATTATATCCGTAGATGTTGAACGGTCATTTTATAAATATAAGAACCTTCTCTCAGCATATTATACCTTACTCTCTGAGACAAATATGGAAACTTACGTCATGCTGCACACATTTTGTCTGTCTTATCCATTTTTCGCTACGCAACAACAGCCGTGAATAATATAAGTGTGTTATTTATATATAAACCAGAACATAAGTGATATAAATAATGCATGCATCGCAAGGTCGCTGGTTTATTCATATAGCTATTACGATCCTGGCCAGCCGGAAAAATATCTCAACTCTAATGATGCACATATTTTTGTGTAGAATACTTCTTCCTAATTAATTTTACTTCAAGTGTTTTGAATCGAGTGATTAACTAATGTGCAATAAACCGAATTCGATCATTTTTACACTAGGCATTATGTGTATCGTCCCAATTTTGTATTCCTTTATGTATTTTTTTAACCCGAGCATTTATTTAGTTTTATTATTTATACGTTTCACATTATCTACGGTCTGAGTGGCAATTAAATTAACGATCTTCCTGCTAATTTGAATATTTTGGGCATGAAATGTAAATAGTATTTTATATTGTGTTGCCACCGAAAAAATACATTAAATATTCGCATTGTTTGCTGTTCCAGTAATTAAAAAAATATCAATTTCACTAATTCAACACTGAAAATCAACTGTATTAAAAAAAACATGGTATCAACAGAAAATGTTATAAAGGTTTTTTTTTTTCAGATTTTCTCGGGAAACGAACATGTGCTTTCAGCAGGCGTCACCGCAGAAACGTACACAGGTACTTTCTACTTTCATAGTTACTGTTATCTACTTGGTAATAAAATAATTATATTAAAATGATCCTTTTTTGATCATGTTTTAACTGTTGTTTTATTTGAACTTCTAATTCTATTCTATTGTCACTTATTTCTAAGTGTAGCCGTTTATATTTCGAGAATAGCAAACAAAAAAAAGACTTTTATTATCGAAAATAGCTTTATTGCTTTTCAAAATATTCTCCTAGAAAATTAATGCAGTTTTGCATTCGTTTAAATCAATCCGAAAAGCATTGCTGCCACTGTGAAGGCGGGATCTCCAAAATATGAGTTTTGAATGCCTCAACTGCCACTTCCGGCGTAGAAAGCTGTTGACCACGAAGTTTATTCTTCACGCGTGGGAACAAAAAGAAATCACAGGGTGCTAGATCAGGGCTGTATGGCGGATGGCTCGTCAATTCAATATTTTGCCCGGTCGAATATTGAATTGTTTTAACCGACCTCTGAGAGCTCGCATTATTATGATGTCGTTTTCGGTTTGTTTTCCTTATTTCTTCAAAAACTTTTGGCAAACAAATAATTGCGCACTAGTCGGAATTGACCGTTATACAACTCTCTAAAGGCACGGTTGCAACGTGGCCGGATTTTCCGAAAAAACAGACGACTATATGTTTTGATGTGCTTCGAGCACGAACAACTTTTACTGGTTTTGGCTCAACCTGGAATACCCACACAGTCGACTGCTGATTACAATCGGGCTCATACGTATAGATTCAACATTCTTCACCCGTGACGATTTTATAAATGTTCCTTGAAGCACCGCCATTGTCTTTGTTGTGCATTTTTTGGCACCAATCAACGCCAACCGTTTTTTGAGCGGTTGCCAAATTATGTGGTATCCAACGTGAACGGAGCTTCTTAACTGCTAAATGTTCATGCAGGATCTTATGCACGCTGATGTTACTAATACCTAGAGATGCTTCGATCTCACAGTACATCACATGACGGTCTTGCATTATCAATTCAGGCACTCCATTAATGTTTTCCGACAGAACATTTGTGGGGCAACCTTCACGAAATTCATCGTCCAAAGAACGCCGTCCAAGTTTGAATTCACTATACCAACGTTATACTGTAGTTTTGCTTCATTACCATACAAAGAATTCAGCTCATCGATGCATTCTTGTTGAGATAATCCACCCCGAAAGTTATGAAAAATAATTGCATGAAAATGTTCGCGAGTGAATTTAATTTTTTGATAAAATTTTCAAGTTACTGCCAACAATAGAAATAGCGGCCGGATAATAAAACTGTCAAGGTAAATATATTGTCAAAAATGACAAACTTCATGATCCAATCATCAGATCGGAGGCAATACTAACAGTATTGCCAGTTTACGAAATATAAACGGCTGCCCTCGTACTTGCTCTAACACAGTGATGTCGATGATTATATACACTTGAACCATAAAGCACGCATTCGTACTGGTTATAATTTGTAAGGAACGGAATTTATTTCATTTGTTCAAGCAAAAATTGTGGTAGCAAATAAATATATTTTTATATTATACGAGGAATGTTTCTATAAGGAATCGAAAGATAACACCATTCGCCGGTGCCGATCACCTGCCTTGACAGCATCATTATTCCTACAACCGCTGTCATATTTTTAAACAAATCCGTTTAAAAATTACAATCGTGCATGTTCTTAGTCATGAATAAAAACGAGATTAGGGTACTGATTAAACGCTTTTTTTTGAAAAGCTTAAATGCTAATTAAACAAAATCATGTTGTCAGAGGAGAATCGAACCCATGTCCACTATTTACCGGGCAGATGCTTTACCAGTAAGCTTATGTGCTTCCGCTTGGCTTTCATCCTGGTTGTCGACGATGTGTGTCACCATTTGATTAGAACCTTAAGATTCGATTCTTTAATCGAACTAGAAAGTTATGGAAACAGATCCTTAATCCAGAAACCAGATTTTTCAAGCAAAATCATCCTAAGCGATGAAGCACATTTTCACCCTGACGGCTTTGTTAATCGCCAAAATTGCCGCTTTTGGGTTTCCGAGAACTCACATGTGATTGTCGAAAAACAAATGCATCCACAACGTGTCACTGTTTGGTGTGGATTTTGAGCTGGAGGCATAATTGAATCATAACTTTTTGAAAATGAGGCTGGTGAATCAGTGACTGTTTCTGATGCTCGATATCGCGACATGATGATACAGTTCTTTCTGCCGAAATTGGATGATACTGATGTGACCAACGTGTTTCCAATAAGACGGTGCCACATGCCATACAGTCCGTGAAACAATTCAATTACTGCATAAGTCATTTCCAGGTCGTGTACTCTCTCGTTTCGGTGATCAGAATTGGCCCCCTAGATCGCGTGATTTAACACCATTAGATTTCTTTTTATGGGGTTATTTGAAATCACAGGTTTATGTCAACAAGTCCACAACCACACGTGCATTAAAGGAGGAGATTCAACCATGTATCAACGAAATTCCGCCACATTTATGCATAATGGTCATGGAAAATTTCGATAAACGAGAGCGTATATGCATGCAAAGCCGTGAAGGCCATTTGCCCGATGTTTTATTCCATAAAGAACCCTATCCTATGTATTTTATGATACAATAAAAAAATAACAATCAAAAGACTAAAAACTGTGTTTTCTGTTTAAAGAAAATCTTGCGTTAATTTTGGAACACCTTTATAAACATAAGAAAGGTAAAGATTGCTCTTCATAAGCTAGCAGCTGACTACCACGTTTGATATATCTTATAATTATCTTGCTAAATAATGTTTTAAGATGTAATAATCGACGATACATTAAATTAAAAAAATTAAATAAGAATAGAATATAAAACTTGCAAGGAAGTTTTGTGCGTAGGTTGACTTTGCTTGAAAATGAAATTTCAGTTCATGACAGTCCACTGATGAAGCGATGAAATTTTTCATTAAAAATACGTAACAAAGATAGCTCAAGTTATAAATCTTGGAAAGTTTTTATTATAATTACGTATAAAAAAGATATAAAAATAAGTCAAATCAATTAGTTCGCTTATATGCAAGAAAATTTACGTACAAATTTAAAAATCGTAAATTATTTTACGACGATAAAATAGGTTAGGCATGGTTTATTTTTACCTGTTAGCAATCTTGAACAGTACACGAGTTTCAACTTCGACTGAAAATTTTGCCCTAGCGATACGTTTCTGTCAAGCTTTAAATTTATTTTTATGACAACCTTTGAAACGGGACATAAAATAAAACTTTTCAAAAGCTTATTAAAAGTTTGAAATTATTTTTATGCTCACGTTGTATAATTAAACAAATATAGCGAAAAGGTTTTATAGAGTAATAATAACAAAAGAAAAGCAACAACTTATTAATCAATTTGCCAACTAATAAAACATTCTTTCATATTTGAAAATTTAGTTTAAAGAATAAATTTATTTCTTTAAGTTTGTTTCATAATACTGTAATTTTAGAATTAGTTGTTTATGTTTTATAAATTAAAAAACAAACAATTCAGGCATATAATATTACTATAGCTCTTCCTCTGTCTTAGTTGTTTCAGTGTGTCATAGTTTACGGTGGTTTCTGAAGTTTTCTTTCATGTTTTGTCCGAATTATCTCCAAAATTCTTGTGTTGTTTTCTTACTGTGATTTTGTGGCTAGTTTTCTCTTCCCTTATACATTTCATAGTCCTCTGTTGCTTTCGTACTGAGGTACGAGGGAGCGTTTTTATATTCGCGGAATGAGCGGGTTGTAGAGGGGTGAGTAGGCGCATTGAGGGCGTAGCCTGTGCAGCGACTCATGATTAGTATAAATACGAAGTTTCATTGTTATTAGACAGTTAGTCTTTGAGCTATCGTCAACCAAGTAACATAATCAGGAGTGAAAAGTGAAATATGGAAAAAATCGAATATCGTGCCGTTATAAAGTTCCTTACCAAGCAAGGAAAATCAGTCGTGACCATAATGAATGAGATGTCATTAGTTTACGGCGACTCTTGTCCAGGAAAAACCATGGTGTACAAGTTTATTTAAACAAGGAAGGGAAGCCCTTGATGACGACCCGAGGCCGGGCAGGAGCATTGAGGTGACCACGCCAGCACTTATCCAAAAAGTTGAACAAATTGTACTCGAAGATGCTCGACTAAAGAAGAAACAACTCGCAGAAATGGTTGGAGTATCCGATACAACAATTTTTAAAATCCTACACGATCATCTCGGCATGTCTAAGGTCAGCGCAAGATGGGTGCCGAGAATGCTCACGCCGCCGCAAAAACAGCGCGTAGAGTGTTCGCGTGCATTTTTGGACCTCTGTAATGAAGACGAGGATGGTGTATTGAGTGGAATTGTTACTGGAGACGAAACTTGGGTTCATCATTATGAACCTGAGTCCAAACAAGACTCCATGCAGTGGCATAAAAAGGGCACAGCACTTCCCAAGAAATTTAAAGTGTCACAATCAGCTGGGAAACTCATGGCAACGGTATTTTGGGACTCGGAAGGAATATTGTTGATTGATTATGAAGATAAAGGTGTTTCTATAACCGGAGAATATTACGCTTCAATATTAGAGCGACTAAAAGAAGCCATTAAAGAGAAGAGACTTGGAAAATTGACAAAAGGTGTTCTGCTTTTGCACGACAACGCGCCCGTCCACAAGAGCCGCGTTGCGTTAGCTGCCCTGCATAAGGTGGGCTTCGAAATTGTGAATCACCCACCCTACAGCCCAGACCTGGCCCCGAGTGATTATTACCTGTTTCCGAAAATGAAAAAGGAGCTGCGGGGTAAAAAATTTACTGCCGATGATGAAGTCAAGGAGGCAGTTTCGGCGTATTTTGCAGATAAAGAGAAATCATTTTTTTATGAGGGTATAAATAAATTAATTAAAAGATGTGAAAAATGTATCCGTCTTGCAGGTGAATATATTGAAAAAGAAAAATAATTTGGTTTTTTTATTTCCACCCCTTGTCCCCCATTCCGCGAATATAAAAACCCTTCCTCGTATTTTGTACCTCTGCTAACCAGTTGTTTGTTCTTTTTATATAGTCGTTTCCCACTTTTGTCCATTTACAACTTTCTTGTGCCGCTGTCAGTATTCCCACTTTCAATCTTTTCCGTCGTTCCTCTATGTGTGTTTTTTGGTCCCTTTATTATTTTTTGAAGTGTTTCTTGGTATTTAATTCTATGGTTCACCACCTAGAGTTTATAACTTTTTATTTTCTTCTCCATTATCTATCTTCTTTTTCTTCTTAGTTTGTTATTAGATTCATTTTAATTAAATAGTGATCTCTGTCTTAACACTTTTACATCATCCAGTACCTCTTTCGTACCAGGAAATAGTCAATTATGGATTTTTTCCCTTTACTTGGTTCTTCTCTAATAATTTTATGAATTTTCATTTCTATGATTCTTTCTCCATTATTATTCTTTATTTCTTATTCCCCATTAACTCACTATCCTTTCATATTCTTTATTGTTTCCTACACGTCCGTTTAGATCTCCCACCATTACGAGGCTCTCCTTTGTATCATCTATTTCTTTCTGTAGCCTTCCAAAATATCTGCCCTTTTCATCCCTGCTCGCATCTTCGTTTACTCCATGTCTGATGATTGTGCAAGTGTTTCCCTTTCACATTTCCTTTTCTATTACTAGCATCCTTTTCTTTATACATTTCCCCTTTGTTATATGTTTCATTCACCTTGGTGCTATTATTAGTATCACTCTCTCTGTTACTCTTTCTGTTCCTTCTATGCCGGATTAGAATATCCAATAATCTGATATTTTAGTTTGTTTTAGAGTTTCAATTCTTCTTTTTACAATTTGCGTTTTTATCTTTTCTCCTTGAGTAATGTCGCCAGACAGAAAAAGGAGTTTTAAATATCCTTTAGCTTTTCATAAGCTTCGTTAATGTTTTTAGTTCCTGAAATAATATCATCTTCACTGTCACTATCACGTACATTGGTACCGTTTTAAAATAGTACGCAATATACGCTTCTTTGTAAGTAAGTCTCTTGAGATGCGAAAACTTCTAAAAATATATAATAGAAGTAAGGTGAATGTATGTAACTCTTTAAACTTACTTTCACTTATAACGTCTTTAGTGCAGTTTCCGGCGACAGCTCCGTACATATGCAACGAAGAACTTCCAATGCAAATACTGTTAATCACTATGAACCAAGCCGAATCCATGGGTAAAAAGAAGAGCTTTTTCCAAAATGGCATGTTTTCTACGCGCTGTTTCGTCTGTTTTTTAAAAACATCTTTTGATTGCCAATATTTCTTGCTCCACAGCATCTTATTTTAATGTCTAGATCAGAATAAAATTTTATGATTTAGCTGTCATTTTTAAATTATTTATGTAACTACACTGAACATTGTAACTTTGACAATAGAACTAACATGTAGTATGACAATTTTAATAATACTGTTTATTACACAAAAGCTTCATTACAAGATACAGTAAATTTTATGTATAACGGAGAGTAGCGGTGTATGTAAAACTATCCATTGTTCAGAGATGTCCATTGGTGGGAGAAAAAGTGTATAAATGATTTTTAGTTAATTTATTCTTACAGCGTACTTAAAACTAACTTATTAAAAAAAATGAAATTTTAGTTTATTATATTTTTTCAATTCTTCTTTTCAGAATTTTTGTTTCTACATTGCATACTATCTCCAAGATCAGAAAAGAAGTTTTGAATATCCTTTAGCTTTTCATAACCTTCGTTAATGTTTTTAGTTTCTGAAATAATATCATCATCCTCCTCACTGTTGCTATCACGTACTTTGGTTCTGTTTCGAAATTCACGCACACACTACGATAATATCGGGATTCTCGGTATGTAAATTATCATTAATTTGTGCATACGATAATATGTTAGGATAGTTTATAAAGTTCTGACAGTGGCTTATCGTCTTCACTGAAGTCTATATCCTCGCGAATATCTTCGGCATTCCGCTCAGCAAATCCAGCTTTAAGAAAGCATTTGTTAATAGCTTCAGCGTTTACAGTTTACCAAGCAGCAATGGTCCATATTAGAGCACTGAGAATGTTAACGAATTTTCCTATATGTTTGGTAGATTTATAATGACCCACAGACGATAAAAATCTCTTAACTAAAAGCTTTCTCTAGTTGGTTCTAAGATTACTGATAATCCCTTGATCAAGTTGTTGACAATGAGAGGTAGTGTTTGTGGGCAAAAATATTAGTTTAACATTTTGTAATGCAAATTATGGGTGTGACGTGGCATTGTCTAAAAATAAGAGTACTTTTCTATTCTTCTGTTGTCTTTTTCTATCAAATTTGGTTAACCGAATTGTCATAATTTCCCTCGTCGCCCACGCCTTTTTTCTATTAGAATGCCACTATACTGGCAACTTCTCAATATTTGCTCCTCTAAAGCTTCGTGGATTCTTACTTTTCCCAATTACTAAAGGCCTTTCCTTTCCTACAGCCATACTCGCACACAAGAGAACAGTTAATCTTTCCTTAGCAGCTTTTCTATCCGAACATTTTTCACATTTAAATCCAAAGGTTTTGTTTGGCAAAGTCTGGAAAAAAATTCCATCTGCATTAAAAATGTCTTTCAGTGAGTATTCCTTTGTGATAGTTATCAACTGTTTCTTCCAGACAGATATTTCATCCACATTTACTGAGGCGACTTCACCCCAAGAGATTCTAAGCGATATGTTGTGTCGCCGAGAAAACTTGTCAAACCACCCACTTGAAGCTTTGATTTCATAATTTAGCTCTTGTGGAACTTCGAGAGCTTTTGCCCTTATTATTTTGTCGGAAAATAGAATATTCTTAGCGCATACTTTACAAAACCAGTCATACATTATTCGGTCCAGTGCAGGTCCTTCTGTTTTTACAAATTTATTCTTCTGCTGTGAATATCCATTTTCAGCAAACCGTCTATTAATATCAACTTTGTGTTTCAAAATATCGCCCACTTGACTTTTACCGATACAGAATCTCTCAGTCTCACACTAAGTTTATTCTTCTCCGCACACTGAATAACATCAACTCTAACTTCTAAACTGAGAAATTTTCTCTTTTTCATAGCCATATTATTTATATGAACTCTAAAAACACTAGATATCTAACTTGTTAAAGCATTAAATATCAACCAAATGCTCTAAAAGCTATAGCCGTTTTATATAAGACCATCATTACAGCTGTACTTATTACCTGCCTTAATTATATGTTGCTCATGTCCACTGTTAACAATGTTGCAGCGGTCATAATTACTATTCATTTATATGTATGTAATGACATATAATAAGCCGAAGGACCATCATTACAGCACTTATTATATTAAAATATGTAATTATGTTTAGAAATTATTGGAATTGCAATAAAGTACTAATGTCCATTGTAAAGAAATAAATTTTCATTTAAATTTACTGTAGTGGTTGTATCCGTGTGTGTCTGTGTCCATTGTTAAGAATGTCCTTTGGTGAGAGATATTGTTATATAGCAAATAGCATACTGACGATCGGTGCATGAGAAACTGTCCATTGATTAGAGATGTCTATTGTTGGGAGATGTCCGTTAAGAGAGAATATACTGTATTATTAATTCTTAATCTAAGTTATATGAAGCGATGCATTGGAAAAGGTTCAGTAGTTGCTTGGCCACCAAAGTCACAGGACTTAAATCCCCCTAGATTATTTTTAAGGAGAAGGTTGAAAAGTTGCCATGTTCATTGTCGGGACATATCCGTTAAGGGAGAATGTACTATATACGTTAATGGTAAAGTCAGAATAGTTATCCTATAAACTAATTCGAATTTCTATTTAGTTATTTAGTGAATATCTTGAACATTAATGAATATAATAGCATATATGAAATAATCGAACGCAAATTTTAACAACTTCGTTTGGAAAATAATGTGTTTTTGTACTACGATGTTATGAATAAGACATAATCGACTGCCAGTTACTTTTGCACACCATTATTGCATTCATGTATATCTTTTTTAAAATATAATACATTAATTTACACTTCTAGATGTTTTAGAGGTTTCATTAAAGCAATTTAGATCATACTGCATCACCAGATATTTATTACTGCTGTCGATCTTGGAATATAATATTAAGTTCCTAAAAGTCTTTAAAATTATATACAAATAATGTAAACAATGTCGGCTTTAAACGAGAACCCTGAGTAACTTCAAACATTATTCCAACTACGCTAAATGTTGTGCTATCTATTACAATATATTTTCTCCTATTGTTGAACAGCTGATTCATCTAAGGCAGTCACCATGAAAATCTATAGCTTTTAATTTGATAATTATAAATGGCTTTCATAGGTTTGGAGCTTCGCAGGTCTCGAGGAAAAATACGATTAGGAAACAGATGTCTATATTTACAATTGATCTGGGTTTAGTAGCAAGGTACTGTAAGTTCAAAACATATAAATAATATGAGCTTGACAGAAGAAACTATATGTAAATTTTGCAAAGTACGGGAGGAAACTGTGTCCTATAGACTAATGCGAATGTTTGACAAAGAAACGGTTTTTATAGATGGAAGATAAATATACTGAAGCAGAAATCTAGATAGGAAAACTGTTCTTGAAGCCGCTAGTAACGAGGCTGAAGAACTTTCTCGAACAAAACTAAAGGACCACAATAGACCTGCAAATATCGCTATGAAATAGCGAAATATACAGTTCCACAAGAAATTTAATCTAATCTTAACTTGCTAGTAAATAAATTGCAAACCATTATTATAAAGACCGTTCTACATGAATTCAGCGGCTATATTTATCCGTGTACATCGCGATCCTTTTTTTTGGTATCTACTGCACATGTATACCAACATACTTTATCTGTTTTAACATGTAATTGTTGCTTCGTTGCGTGGAATATGTTAAATATTATTATTATACAATTATTATTATTCTCTCAGTACACCCTAACAACGACATGACGCTGTTACCTTTTTTTGCGATTTCAATTTTCCACCAATACATTTCCATTAACCGAGCGCAAAGTCAGAATCGCGAAAATATACATTTTTCTTTCGACGCTGAACGGGAATAAAAAACCTGTCCCAGGAAATCAACTCCGACAGCGAAATCCGGACCCCGCTCGAAAAACTGTTACGTCTCGTCGTCAAAAACAGGGACTACAATGATTTATGGTCGAAAATGGGAGGTTGCCGTCGCTGCCACCGAAGACCCCCTAGTCTCTGCGCACTTAACCAAGGTCGTCTATAATTAATAGGTCAAACTGTACACCTACATGCATTTAGACATATATCCGCTTTATTTAAAATTACTATCATTCTGTGTGTCTGTGTTTGAGTTCTTTGACACGTATTTCGCTTACAGATGGTAATTGATGTTTACATAACATTAGCATAGAGAGCCACTATTAATGGACACCCCATTCGTCTGTCAGTACAAAATACGAACTGGTTTCAATAGACATTTAGCGTATTGTATTTCATTTAATTACACTCTTTTCGATCTATAGTTCAAGTATTACGCAGCGATAGATACCATTACAATCGCTGTAATTTCGATTGCGATTTAGATTGGCCAATTCCAATTAATTAGTGACAGAACAGCTGTGTATGAGTATTCTATAACAAGTGTACTTATGTAATAACTTCCACTAAATATTGGATTCTGGGTTAGTATATGATTGTACATTTATACCAAAGCGGTTATTAACGTAATGAGATATTAGTAGATATGTTTTTGAAGGCAAATTTTAATGAAGACGTGGTTGAAATTAATAAGTAAAGGTTAAGAGAACCCCTTTTCACAATAATTTTCGTATTCTGTATACGTATTTCGACAATTAAGCTGTCATCATCAGCAGATAACACAGGCCAACCAACAAATATTTTTTAAAGACTTTTTTCAAAGTTCAACCTGTTGCTTATGTATTTTGATGTGCTGAATCCAAATTTTCAAGCTGTTTTTTTCTACCACGTACCAATTTTTCGTAATCTTTACCTTTTGTTAGGTATGATAGTATTAAAATATATAAGTAAAATTTAAAGGTACGTAATTTATTATCAGAGTATAATTGAAAAATTTAACATTATTACAATGGTAGTGTATGTTTGAATATGAACAGTTTTTTACTTATTAATCTAAACGTTTGTATTTCCTCAATCTCTTCACTGTAAAAGTTCGAGTGTAGCTTTTCCTTTGATATGATGCTTCTGGAGTTGCTCGTAGAAGGGTCCAACAGTAATCTCCCATCATGTTGGCATTCCAACGACCCTGATACCGTTTCCCCATCTCCTTTATATCTTGGTGGAAACGCTCCCCTCGTTCCTCACTTACAGCTCCAAGATTGTCAGGGAAGAAATTTAAATGTGAGTGTAAACAACTGCACCATCCCAGATTAGAAAGTATATGCCTTCGTAATTTTCTTTGTATTAGTCACGCAGATACTCAAAAGTGCACTTTGAGCATTTACTACTAACTAGGTGTAGAGACCAAAGTATTATTATACGCTTACAATGCATAAATAACCTAAAGTAAACATGCGAGGAAACTTTACGTCCTGTGGTATTTTAAAGTTCATTTTTGGATTCAGCACGTCAAAAGCCATATTTGTAAAAAATGTTTTTTCTAGGGTATCTATGAGGGTAAAGTATCATTCCTTTCTTTCTTTACCCTACATTTAATCATTGGGAATTTCGAATTTACTTAAATTAATATTAATTAGTTCAAAATTAAATTTTCTAAGTTACATTTAAATATTAAAAATTGCGAAAATGTCGCTTACATACCTGTAGCAAACTCTTGGAAAATATTTAGCGTTATGTTTAAATCCAGCCCGCTATAAATGGAAAAAGGCGCCCCCGTGCTATTCCTTGTTTCTGCTCATATAACATACCTACGAATTGGAAACAATTTGAAGACATAAATAGGGTTGTCAATCTTAAATATTTATTTATTTTTTTCCAGTTCAATCTTATTTTTATATACAAAGAAATTTTTCTAAATATTTTAAAGCTTCTGGAATCGATACCGAAGAAAACAATGACGTTACGTCAAATAACACTAATATTTCCTCATCTTTTAACTTACAATCTTTCATTCTTTGAATAAATTCTACTGAATTAGCAACTGATAAGTTATCAAGTTTTTTGGACAAATTCTTTCATCCGTTTACTATTCATTTTGAAATTAAGTAAGTGGAGTGGTTAATCCCTGACACAATGGGCTCATTGGGTTACCTGTTTTATGTATTTTAGGCAAACAGTACAGTCTGGGGTTCAACAGATTACTCACTCTTATTCTATAATTCTTGTTAAGAGTTATTGATTTTGGATATTTTTTAACGCGTCTTTAGTGTCCATAATCATTTTATATAATGAGTTTTTCTTCGATTAGAAATATAGACCCTTTGAAATTAAGTTTCCCAATCTTCAAAAGTAATCGTTTTTGTCCAAAATTGCTAACTTGTTCCCTATATCTGCTTTTATATAAAAACAATTTTGACCTGAGACATTTAATCGAGTTCCAGTCATAACTAACTGACTTGTCTGTGTTGCTGTAAATTCTGTTTAATTTCAATTTTACAAGCCCCTTTAATAAAGTTGTTTGAAGCTTGTTGAAGTTGGTTCTAAACCAATGACAAGTTATTTCCTTTGGTACCGATTCCAGAAGCTTTAAAATATTTAAAAGATTTTCTTTCGTAAAATAAGATTGAATCTGAAAAAGTAAATGAATATGATTGACAACCCTGTGTATGTCTCAAAACTGATTCCATTTCGAAGATAAGTTCTATGAACAGAAACAAAGAACAGACAATTGTTTTTCTCCATCTATAACGGATTTATTCATTAATAATTTTGAAATTGAATTGAAACAAAACGCTAAATATTTTCCAAGAGCTTGCATCAGGTACGTACATAATATTTTAGCACCCTTTAATATATATATAAATGTAATTCAGACGATTTCATCAAGCAATTAAATTCAAAATTCCCGACTGTTAGAAGGTAGAAAAAGAAAACAATGACAGCTTAGCCTTCTTAGATACCCTAACAATTAGGAATAATCATAAAATAGAAATTCGTATTTTCCGAAAAAAAACTAATGTTGATAACAACATACAGCAAAAGACGGTTTCTTTCAGTTCTCTGATCAATCACTTGCTTAGCTTCTCACTAATAAAAGGATATATGAAAGAGGGTTGAATTTTATTAAGAACTTTGGGAGATATAATGGTTCTGATTCGGAAATAATCAATGGAGTAATTAGGAAGGCTAGCAGAAAAAAGATAATCGAGGATACCACACGACTATCACCTCGAAACAATTTATATATTTACGATTTCACTCTTCGACGAAATATTTAAATAGTGTTTTTAAAGAGCGCGGTTTTCAAGTAATATTTCGATTCATTAACCGTATTAAATCTCTCGTAGGAAATGCGAAGGGCGAAGTCCAAATTAAGAAGAAATCTGCGATTTACGAAATTAAATGCTTAGACTGGAATATACAGTACATAGGTCGGAGAAAACGTTCCATAGAAAACCGAACATATGGCGCGCATCAAATTTAATCGACCTGGGAAATCTAGTTTAGCAAAACATTTGCTAAAGAATAATCATCATGTAACAGCGGATTGTCTACGTTTGATTACGAATCTGAATAATTACCGTGTATTATGTATCTATGAAAGCATATATATTTCAAAAAACAGAAACAATGTGTTAAACACCGATTGTGGTCCGAAACAATTAGGAGGTTTACGAAATTAAATGTCTGCAGTAAACAGTACATAGGTCAGACAAGACTATACTAAAAAAGTTCCTACAATACCTAAATAATCTAGTTTAGGACAGCACGTGCTAAAGAATAATTAAGACGTAACAACGGATTGTCTACATTTAGTTAAGAATATGAATAATTATCGTGAATTAGATATCTGTGACGGCACATAAAGTGTTTCAAATTCCGCGATTTTTTTAATAATAAATCAAATATAAATGACGCCCTGAATTTTTCTGGGTATGTGGGTATTTAAAAAGTGTGATGTATGACATTTAGAAAATAACGTGAATTTTATGGTTTACATAATCGTCCATATGAAAGCACTATTGGTCGAATTAATAAAAAATTTCAAAAGACTGGCTCCGTGGAAAATCAGAAAAGTGAAAAATACAGTCGTAGTGATCCTTCTCAAGAAAATATTGGTTTGGTTCGTGAAAGTGTTGCTGAAGATCCTGAAATGTCCATTAGACGACGTTCACAATAACTTGGACTTAGTGAATTAACAACGTGGCGTATTTTACACAAGGATTTAGTTCTGAAGGCATATAATGTTCAAATAACACAGGAACTGAAGCCATTAAATCATTTAAAACGTCGTTCATTTGTCAATTTCATCAATGAACAACCAGCTGATTTTTCTCAAAAAATAATGTTTTCCGATGTGGCACATTTTGAACTTGGTAGCTATATTAATAAACAAAATTGCCGTATCTGTGGTGAGGAAAATCCACGAATTATTCATGAGAAAGCTATGCATCTAAACGAGCTAAACGAGTTACTGTTTGGTGTGCATTATGGACAGGTGGTGTAATTGGATCTTACTTCTTTGAAAATGCTACTGGTGAAGCTATATCTGTCAATGGTGATCGATATCGTCGGATGATAACCAAATTTTTGTGACCTGAATTAATGAATATTGATCTAAAGTATATGTGGTTTCAACAGTATGGCGCTACACATCACTTTGCACACGAATCAATTGATTTATTGAGAGATAAATTTCGTGGACGTGTAATCTCAACGAACGGTGATGTTAATTGGCCACCAAGATCATGTGATTTGACACCGTTAGACTATTTTCTTTGGGGTTATGTGAAAAGTCAGGTTTATAAAAACAATCCACAATCAATTCCTTCTTTAAAAGATGAAATTATTCGTGTCATTGGTGAGATAGAGCGTCAATTATGTCAAAATGTCAATAAAATTTTAACAAAAGAGTGGACGTCTGTAGAGCTACAAGTGGTGGCCATTTGACAGATATTATTTTTCGCGTATAAATGTCAAAACTGATACTTCAATTAACAATAAAAAGTTTTCAAAAGTGAATGCAAATTATGTGTTTTATTTATTCTTTAAAAAACCGCGAAATTGGAAAACAGACCCGAATGTCTCTTTGAGTTCATTGAAAAGTAATATACGACTGTTAGAAAGGTTCGCTTATGTAAGTGGGGAATATATTTTAAGATAAGTGTGAACGGTGATGTTAATTAGCCACCAAAATCATGTGATTTGACACCGTTAAACTATTTTCTTTGGGGTTCTGTGAAAAGTCAGGTTTATAAAAACAATCCACAATCAATTCCTGCTTTGAAAGGTGAAATTATTCGTGTCATTGATGAGATAAAGCCCTCAATTTTGTCAAAATATCATTGAAAATTTTAATAAAAGAGTGGACGTCTGAAGAGCTGCAAGAGGAGGCCATTTGGCAGATATTATTTTTCGCGTATAAATGTCATAACTGATACTTCAATTACCAATAAAAAGTTTTCGAAAGTGAATGCAAATTATGCTTATTCTTTAAAAACCGCGAAATTTGAAACACTCTTTATATTTGGAAAATAGACACGAATGTCTCTTTGATATCTTTGAAAAGTAATATACGACTGTTAGAAAGGTTCGCTTATGTAAGTGGGGAATATACTTTAAGATAAGTGGTTAGTCTTTAAGACGAGAATACAATTTAAATTATACGAAACGAATCTACAGTGTGTGATTAACTTTCGACGATGTAAATCTAGTACGGACTTCGTCGCTATGCCGGTTCTTCCGTGGATCCAGGTGCGATGCTGTGATTAATTAGCTACTGATTCTGATAACTTAGTTGTCGAAATACTTATACATAACACGAAAATTATTATCGAAAAGCGTTTTATTAACCTTTAGTGATTAATGATAAGGACTTTGTTGCCTTTTTTTAGAAAGTCAAAATTAAGCAACAACTAAATGAATTACTTCACTTGTTAAATCTCTAATATTTAGAGATCAATTTAGAAAAGCCGCGCTCTTATGTGGCAACATTAAACTAAATGGATAAATCAATAACCTACAACTGTCCCGGTACTTTAAAATTAGAACATAAAGACAGAATGGGGCACTCATAACCGTCATTCAGCGACGCCATTATTCACAATTTCACCGAGGATTCTCGATATTTACATACTGCCAACTGTTCGTGTGTAACTCAACAGATAATTGTAAAAGTAACTATTTCGGACAAACGCGAGAGAGATAAATTATCTTCGCCGTTACAAAGTTGATAATTGCAAAACCCCATTCAGGCAAAAGAAACAAGTTTTCGTAACGAATACTCAAACCTCTTCCAGTCCAATAATAAGTAAATTACGAAGTTCACATAAAGTTTAATTAAATTAAAGCGTGATCAGTTTAAGTTAATTTAAGAAGCCCCACGTTGTGCACACGAAATTGGTGTACAGAACGAATATAATTAATGCCTGCAGATTATATACATAAGTAGGTGTTAGTGTTGTTATTGTTCATCACACATATTTTGGGTATAGTTAATCTAAGGACCTTAGAAAATTCAAACAAAGAATGATAATACCGGTGTACAAGTTTTAAATTTAATTAGAAATAAAATATACATAGTTTTAATGCTAATTTCTAATCTGCTAATATTGGGTTGGCAACTAAGTTCTTTCGGTTTTGTACTATAAAATAAAACACTTTTTTTTAACAAAGAATAGTTTTTAATCAATTATATATTTTCCATTTTGCTCAATGACCTTTCGCCATCTTTCTTTCAGCTGCATGATTCCGCGCTCATAAAATTTCTGGTCCTTATCAGCAAAAAAAGTGAACCAGGTGCGAGTGCAGGTCATCGTCATTTGTGAAAGTTTTACCATTCAAAGAATTCTGCCAAATTCGAAATAAATGGTAATCAGATGGTGCTAGATCAGGGCTGTATGGGGGATGTGGCATCACTTCCCAGCCAAGCTCCAATAGTTTCCCACGAGTTGCCAAAGATGTGTGAGGCCTTGCATTATCTTGGTGGAAAACTACACCTTTCCGATTTGACAATTCTGGCCGTTTTTCTTTGATTGCTTCATCCAGTTTTATTAATTGTTGACAGTAAACATCAGAATTGATCGTTTGGTTCCTTGGAAGCAGCTCAAAAAACACAACACCTTTGTAATGCCACCAAACTGACAGCATGATCTTTTTTGGATGCAATTCAGCTTTCGATGTGGTTTGAGCTGGTTTATCGTGTTTGCTCCATGATCGTTTTCGAACTATGTTACTGTACAGGACCCATTTTTCATCACCAGTGATGATTCTTTTAAGAAAGGGTCGGTTTCATTTCATCTAAGGTGCATATCGCAAAAGTTGATTCTTTTTGTTAAATGAATCTCTTTCAATTCGTGAGGTACCCAAATATCAAGCTTCTTAACTAGCCCAAGACATTTTAAATGTTTTTCAATTGTTGTGTGCGATACATGTAGCCTCTCCGCAATCTCTCTAATAGTTATATGACGATCCTCTTCAATTATGACTTTGATTTGGTCATCATCAACTTCAGTAGGCCGACCAGAACGTTGCTCACCTTTGAGGAAAAAATCTCCAGAACGGAATTTTTTGTACCAATTCTGACACGTGCGCTCTGTTAAGCAATTAGCACCATAAACTTCACATATCTTTTTGTGAGCCGCAGCAGCTTTCTTTCCTTTACGGAAATAAAATAGTAAAATATGGCGAAAATGTTCTTTTCTGCACTCCATTTAAAATTAACCCACAACTAATAGCTTTAATAAAAATCACGCACTACTTGCTTCTCAAGTTACGTCAATGTGACTAGTATCACGTTAGTGCAGCACTAACATACGCTATACAAAAAATAAAGCAACGCTCTCTATCAGTAAAAACCGAAAGTACTTAGTTGCCAATCCAATACTTTTCTGCCAGTTCTCAACTTTTTTATCATATAGAATAGTACTTGATTTATCGTATTTATGTTTCTTAAATATCTTAAGATGTAATAAAAACGGTAAAAATATTCTGAAGTTAAAAATCAGGAATGTTTTCCAATCACGTGATCAGTTTAGTATGAAATAAGATGTTGACAGGAAGTGAGGATGTCAAACTAAATAATATATTTATATTGCATTCAGATCCGATGTTAGGAGTTACGATTAATACGAGGATAGCTTGACAAGTAGTGAGAATGACACATAGGTGGTGTTCTAATTGGTAAAACAAATGCACTCTAATTTAGTTCCCTATTTATATGTTTACATTCCGATATTTAGATAAATCGGTTGATTAGTTTATTTTTGACAGTTGATTGAAAAAGAATCAACACGTCGTTTTATTAAAATGGAAAAAGCAGAGTATCGTGCGGTGATTCAATACTTCGTAATTAAGGGTATGACAGCTACCGAAATAAAAGATGAATTACGGGAAACATTAGGTGAATCTGCTCCATCATCCGCCACAATAAGTAGATGGATAAATGAATTTAAACGTGGTAGAACAAGTTGTGTTGATGAAGCGCGCTCTGGAGCACCAAAAATCGTGAAGGAAATAATTATAAAAATCCATTATATTATTACGCAAGATCGACGACTCAAAATGAGAGAGATAGCAGACATGGTAAACATTTCAACAGAACGCGTACACCACATTTTAACGAAAAAATTGGGCCGTTCGAAGCTTTCGGCAAGATGGGTGCCGCGATTGCTTATGACTGATCAAAAGTTCACTCGTTTGCGCATTTCCAATGAATGTTTGGACCTTTATAAGCCGAATCTCGTTGATTTTTGTAGGCGATTTGTTACTTGCGATGAAACTTGGATAGACTGCTGTACAACCGAAACTAAACAACAGTCTAAACAATGGTTAGAACGTGGTTCTGCACCTCCAAAAAAGCGAAAACCACTTTATCGGCAAACAAGGTGATGGTATCGATTTTTTGGAATTCAAAGGGCATTTTGCTCATTAATTACCTTCAGAAAGGTGCAACAATAAACGGACAATATTTACAAAACTTCTACAAAAATTAAATGTTGAGATTCGTGCTAAACGGCTAGGAATGGCAAAGAAAAAGATTCTGTTTCACCAAGACAACGCTCCCTCGCATACCAGCACAGTTGCAATGTCCAAAATCCACGAGTTGCATTTCCAATTAGTACCGCATGCGTCTTATTCGCTAGATCTAGCCCTTTCCGACTTCCACCTTTTTCCAAAATTGAAAACGGCACTAGGTGGAAACAAATTTTCGTCTAACGACGAGCTTATCATCTTCGTAAATAAGTATTTTGCAAATCTTCCGGAATCGCATTTTAGAGATGGCATAAGGGCATTGGAGCACCGTTGGAATAAATGTATTGCTCTTTTAGGAGAATATATTGAAAAATAAAAATTATTTTGTATTTAAAAAATTCGTTTTTCTTTTCCATTCTCACTACTTGTCAAACTACCCTCGTATAACCCGAGCAGTTTGTAAATAAATGTCATCAATATTTCTAAAATAAGCATACATTTTTGTTAACATTTAGGAGGCACGTATATATTGGAAGAGAGAGTTTATTAATGAGTCATTTATTTTCAAGCAAGGTGCATATTAGGGACCTTAATTTTACTTATCTGAAACACCTTAGAAAGTACAAAAACCGTATCGGAAAAAAGAAATAGAAATGTATGGAGAAATGTATGTCTTATGAAATATTATTGAAATGATTACCAAATACCTCACAAGAAGTAGTTCGCTCATAAAATGAAAAAGTAAATAACTTTTTGAATTTTAACATAATAAAACTAGTTAAAAATAAATAGTCTGATATAGTTCATTCACTGCCCATGTCTTCATCGGTATCAGATTCTCAACCAGTATTTATAGAAAAAACAAATCCGTCTTCTAAACATTTTCATTTCCATATCCTTCTTCACCAACATGTTTATTGTAGCGCGTTTTTGCACGTGCCCAAACAAGTTCGATTGTATTGAATTCACAATGGTGTGGTGGAATACGGAGTACTTCGTGGCCAGCTTTTCTTAGCAATTCATCTACTTCATAGACCTTTTGCTTTTGATGCCGCTCTACTACTTCAAGCAGTTGACATTTTCTCATCGTAAGCTCATGGTAGATATTATTATTGTTCAAACAATCTATTGTGGCTTTTTTCAACTTTCACATGGTTGTTTTTCAACAAATACTCTGTGGTAAGCCTCATTATCCATTATAATTAAAGAAGGTTCATGCAGATTTGAAATTAACTGGTCATTTACCCATCTTGTCAACTTTGCACTGTTCATTTCACCATGACAATCAGTTATCGCTGTTACCGAACCAAATATCAATCTTGTATTTTCAATAAATTCATATTTATTTCCTGCATGAAGAATTACAAAACATTTTCCATTATATCCTTCACTCTTCGTGTTCGCATTTTGTTACCTTCTTCCTTTATTATCCTTAGAGAAAGACAACGTGAGTTTTATGGCAGCCATCAATAGTGAACGTTTTCAGTGAATTTGTAAAAATGGAGGAAGTTGGTTATCGTTACGTGATACAATACTTTTACTTGAAAGCCCTCAGCCCAACCAACATATTGGGTACCAGACTTTAAACGAGGCCGTACGAGCTGCCAAGACGAACATCGCAGTAGTCGACCAAATAAGGTTACGCCTCCAGAAATGGTGAAGAAAATCCATAAAGCGGTATTGGATGATGGTCGACTGAAAGTGCGCGAACTAGCAATTCGCATATATCTGAAAATTTGGACATGAGAAAGCTGTGTGCAAAATGGGTACCGCGTTTGATCACACTCGATCAAAAACAGTATCGTGAAGCAACACAGCAACAAAGCAGAATTTTTGCGGTGTTTCATAACCATGGATGAAACATGGATCTATCACTTCACACCCGTGACAAAAGAACAATCAAAACAATGAACTCAAGTGGGAGAACCGGCTCCAAAGAATGCGAAGACCGTTTCATCTGCAGGCAAGGTCATGGAATCGGTTTTTTTGGGATGCGCGTGTAATAATTTTCACTGGTTATCTTGAAAAAGGAAAAACTATTAACGGCGAGTATTATGGAAATTTATTGCAACGTTTGAGCGATGAAATCAAGCAAAAACGGCCGTATTTGGTTAAGAAGAAAGTGTTGTTTCATCAAGACAATGCACCAGCTAACAAACCCGTTATTGCAATGACCAAAATTTATGAATTAAAGTTTGAGTTGCTACCTCATACACCGTATTCGCCAGATCTAGCCCCCTCGAATTATTTTCTGTTCTCAAATTTGTAAAAATTGCTCAGTGGCCAAAGATTTTCCAACGATGAAGAAGTGATGTCGGCAGTTAATGGCTATTTTAAGGAGCAAGACAGGGTATCGAATTAATTGAACGTCGCTGGGAAAAGTGTATAGAGCTGAAAGCAGATTATGTTGAAGAATAAATATATTTCTTTCCAACATTCTTGTGTTTTCTTTGTTAGGTCTGGTACTTCTGGGACCACCCTCGTATTATTTTCATAGCACTGCATCATTTTGACTGTGTCACTCTATAAGCATTCCAAAAATACCTTAAACCACTCCAAAATTGTGTGAGATAATTCTTCCTTGTAGACCAGCACAACAAGAACTACAACATAACGACTTTAAAAGACAGACGTTGAAAAAAATTCGTATAAAATTCCAGAAAAAATACGTGTGTGTGTATATATGTGCATACACATACGTTTACTATTTCTTCTCTTGATATGTTTACTTATCTCACACGGAAGATAAAAAAAAATGTTACAAAAAGAAATCTTACACCAGTCATTAATGTATAACTATTTGCCTATTAATTAACGCAAACATGTCATTTTTATCACATCGACTCGTCAAACTTAAACAAATAAACATTGCTAAGTCATTAAACTCATCGCTGGATTTAATGGCTCCGTATATAAGTAAAACAACGATGTTTGTATGTAGATAATGCATACATATTTATGCAGCCATAAATTTATGTTTTAATTGCAATCTGAGAACTCTTAAATCACGTGAAAACGTACTTCTTTTACTGTTTACTGGCTTTTATTTCTACAGTAAAAGAAAACGAAACAGAAACGTTCGCAAAAAGACACTTTAAAGTGTATTTCATTCTTTGTACATTTTCATAACAGAATTACGTCTTTTTACAATTAAATAACACTTAAGATTTAACCAGAGGACTGATTGAGCAAAATTCATGTCAAACGGTGCGCTAATTAATGGTCAATAAGTAAAGTAACGGTGTTTGTATGTAGATAATGAATAAATATTGATGTAGCCATAAATGTATGTGCAAATTGTAATCTAAAAACTCTTAAATCACGTGAAAAGTACTACTTTTACCGCTTACTAGTTATTTCTTCAAAAAAAGAAATGGGAACGTTTGCAAATAGAAATTTTAAAGTGCGCTTCATTGTTTGTAAATGTTAGTAATAGCATTGTGTCATATCACAATTAAATAACACTTATGATTCAAATAGAGAATTGATTGTGTAAACGCATGAGTAGAGTTGGGATACTTTCCCCGCAGGCCAGTATCGTCACAAGGCGAGTATACAAACAGGCAACCTTGCAATGCATGTGTTACTTATATCGCTTGTGTTTTGTTTTATAAGTAACAGACATTATTCGCAACTGTTGTTGCATAGCGTAAAATGGATAAGACTGATAAAATATCTGCAATACGACGTAAGTTTCCAAATTTGTCTCGAAGAGTAACGTACACCGTGCTGTGTTCTCATATTTAGAAAAAATACCTCTCGACATTTAACACAAAAGCATAAATAATATGGCGGAATCGCTTTGGGAATATTGGTGAATATATCAGAGAGCCATTGACTGTTCCCTAGTAACGAAGGGATGCTTCCTAAAACTGGTTTATTGCGCATTTGACGTAATTTACTATTCTCTAACCGAATGAAGAACTCTACACGTTTTAGTTTTGACTAAAAATTTCAATTGGATGCACATTTTTAGCGTTCAAAGAACGAATTGTAGCTCTCACTTCAGAAACAGCGGCACGCCTTTAGATATTTGCCAGAATGTGATGGCAACTTGCACACAGTTAGCAGACGACTGACTGAAATTATTTAACCAAGTCAGATAACCACTGCCATCAAAATGGCGTGCATACGTAAACGCATAACAGTTTCGGGATGACCCTCGTATATTATTTTAAATACAAATCGATAAATTTAAATTTTGAATCATCTCTCGTATTTAGTATTCATATTTGCGCTAATATAAAATAAATTAAGATTAAAAATGCAATCGACAATGATCAATCATACATCGAACTTGGCATCTAAAATGTGTTATTAGAATCCAAAGTGGAAACTTGTTTATTTGCTTCCAGACATTCTTCAAGAGTATATCATGAATGGCCTTCGATGTGTGAAGATTACGCATACCTATGTACCAGAGGCTACCCGACAAGAGTCTCCATTGTTGACATTATCTCTGTGTTGCATTAATTGCAATATCGATTGGCGCAGCATTCGTACGTAATTGCCATTGTGCCATTCATGAAAATAGTCTTTGGATATTCATGAAATACGTGCTTGGTTTTAATTGAAAACGCAACAATAACAATGCCATTTCTATTATATCTATTTTTATACAAATACATAGTGTGTAGTACTGAAACAGTGCTAATCTATAAATATATAATATTATATGTTCAGTTGAAAAATGCATCTAGTTGTCTTTGGTATACTCTGAACATATTGAAACTTGTCTATGAAAGCTATCTATGATGAATTAACGAGTAAATTAATATTCCCAGAATATTGGTGATATTCATACCTCGTTTTCATTTAACTTCTGGATATTTCTTTTTACTAAAAGGATCTCAACTTACATTATCCTCAACGATTTTAAACTGTATTGTACGAGATATGGCAATTAATACAAAAGGTACTAGGAAAGTTCAAGCCATGTCGATGGGTTCAGTTATTCATTAGCAGTAAGAATGTAAAGTGCTCGCGATGGAATTGTGGTCACGAAATGAGATAACGGCAGTTTTGCATTACAATTTCGTGCGTGGTTTAAACATAGACCAGTGCTTCGAAGAAATTAATCTTGCACTAGGTGATGTTTGTCCACATCGCATAACGATATTCAGGTAGTATAGAGAATTCCAAAGGGGAAATTTAACTGTGGAGGATGCTGAGAGACCGGGAAGGCCACGAACGTCAGTTATGGATTGAAACGTTACTACTGTGAGTGAAATGCTTGGCGAGGACAGACGAGTGACCTACCAGCAGATAGAGGGTACTTCAGGCCTAAATGCACCAGCAATTCGTACGATTCTGCATGATCGTTTGCACGTGAAGAAACTTTGTTCTCTCTGGGTGCCGCATCGACAAACTGAAGAGCAGATGACACGACGTGTGACTTGGTGCCGGGAGATGCTAAAAAATTTAATAAAGGACAATCTCGGTATGTGAGCAATATCGTGACAGGTGAGGAGACTTGGCTGTACTATTACGATGTGCCGGTCAAAAAGTTCAAAACAAAGTTTGGGTCTTTGATGATGAGGACACACCCATAGTTGTCAGAAAATCCCGATCTGTAAAGAAGAAAATGATAGCTGTATATTTAAAGTCGAGTGGAATTGTGGAACCCGTCGTTTGGACACACAGAAAACAGTCACAGCTAAGTGGTATACTAACAGTGCCTGCCTAAAGTCATTGGATCTATGAAGAACCTGCGGCTAAAGTCAAAAATGGACACCTGATTCCTCCATCACGACAATGCTCCAACTCACCGCGCCAAAGCCTGCACCGAATAGTTGACCACGACAGGATTGAAACTTCTCGAGCACCCTCCATACAGTCAAGATCTTGCTCCCTGCAACTTTACACTGTTCCCGCATGTGAAAATGAAGCTAAAATGGAGGCGGTTTTCCAATGATGAGGACCTTCTGCGGGCTTGGGACAGCGAGTGTGCTTTACTCCCTAGTGAAACTTGGCAGGACTAGTTTAAAGATTGGTTTCGGGGGATGGAGAGGTGTATTGAGTGTAGAGGAAATTACTTCGAAAAAATTAAATAAGTAAAGCTGTATTGCAAGACTTTCCTAGTACCCTTTGTACTTTATAGTACGTTCATAGCAATATCTCCAGTCCAAATGATTTTTAACAAACTACAAAAGGAGAACATGTCTCTTTTTCATAAAATATCAAAGTAAGCTAGATAAACTTTATATTGGGCAGATGATAATATTACTTCTTCTCTTCTTTTTAATTTTCTAGACTGCCAAATCAAATTCATTTTTATGCCCCAGTACATTATGATGGATACCGTACTTGTAAAAATAGCAGAAGCGAGCACCATAGCTTTTAGTAGGTTTAATATTTGTTTTTCATTTATCGCATAAAAAAATAACCACCGACGACAACTCCCCCAACAAAAAACATCGTTTTATTTTCGGCGAACCGAACGAGTCGGAAAGGAACTGAATTCTCTCTAACACAGTAGTACAGCGTCGAGGTTAATCCGAATGCTTATTTCTTTTGTGCCCGCGATGGCTTCCACATTCAACGTTGATGTGGGGTGAATTTTTGTTACTTGTTCTTTTACTGGAATTTTATGGCATTTTTTCTCGTAACTTTCGCAATAAGGGAAATGAGCAGTTGGCTAGACTGTTTTTCTTATATTTTTCCTTCTCATTTTTTGTCAAAAGACGTCATTGTATTAGCTATGAATTGTCAGCAATTAAGGCTGTTCGAGTCATTTTTTTTGTTGGGTAAACAGAATTGAGAAGGCGTGGAAAGGGATTGTGTAATAACATTTGTGGTAATTCAGTGTCGAAGAGTTACATAACTCGAATAATATGTAAAGAGTTATGCAGAAAAAAAGTGTAACAATAACTTGCGAAAGTTAAATGGAACACAAATTGAACGTGTTTGGCATTGCGAAGGAAAATTCCAATAAGTATAATGTCAATAATCTAGAATTATTATGTAAAATAAATAGATTCTGTAAAATGCAAAATTTTGGAAAAGGGAAGAGTTACAAATTTATCACATAGAGTATAAAAATGTTTGCAATTCTATCATTAATTAATTATGGACAGGAACTATTTCTTTGAAAGCTCCGTGATAACACGAATGTTTTTTGATAGCAGTGCATGTTTTAAATCTTGACACGCTGTGATGTAGTGAATTTAGAATGCGAAGTATAGCAACTAAATAATGAAACTGCGCTCTTCCGTCGCGCAGCCCCATCGGGCAAGACTGTAATTGAAATCTCATTGATCTTAATACTTCTCAAGCAGCAACCCGTAGTTTAGTCTCTCTGTCTGTCTTAGTTTACTTTTCAGCTTTAATTGTAGAGGACACCGTTACTTAGTAGTACCATGGTTATGGTTGACATAAGAGTCGAGCAACGAATTAACCTGAAATTACTTGCTAAATTAAAAAAAATCACCAACAAAATGTTTACAAATGTTAAAAAAGGTGTCTGCTGACAATGTTATGTTACGCGCGCGAGTTTTTGAACGGCGCCAACGGTTTTCGGAAGATTGGGAAGAGGTCGAAGATGATGAATGTTCTGGTCAATCTGTGACTGCGAGAACTGAAAGAAAGGATCAGAAAATTAATGAAATTGTGCTGAAAAACTAACATCTGAGTATTCGTATGATTGCCGATATGGTAAACATTAACAAAGATTCAGTAAGGCACATTTTGCATGATGAATTAAGCATGATAAAAGTTTGGAGAAAACCGGTGCCAAAAAACTTCATTCAGGAACACAAAAACAATCGGATGAACATTTGCTCTGACATCTTGGAACGATTCACACAGGAACTAGACTTGCTCGCAAAAATCATCACCTGTGATGACACTTGGATTTTCTAGTGTGACCCGGAAACAAAGCATCAATCGATGCATTGGAAGACCGCTGGATCGCCAAGACAGAAAAAAGCGCGTTGAAGGCAATGCTGATCTTTTTTTTCGATAGTAAGGGTGTTATCATGACTGACTGAGTGCGTCAGGGTCAAACTATTAATCAGGAATACTACAAGCTGAGGGAAAGAGTAAGGAAGAAAAGACCGGATTTGTGGAAGAACGACTAGTGGATTCTGCACCAGGACAACGCACCACGCACAATGCCCTACCTGTGAAGCAGTTTTTATCGGACAAGGGCGTTGCTGTACTTGATCATCCTCCGTATTCGCCAGATCTAGCTCAATGTGACTTCTACATGTTCCCAAAAGTGAAAAGCATTAAAATGAACATATTTTCAGGGTAATGAACATGTAAAAACGAAAACGGCAGAGTTGTTGAAGTGTCTGACAACTGATAAACTACAGCATTGTTTTCAGCAACGGAAGATACGTATACAGCGGTGTCTAGATATTAAATTTGTAATCAATAACATTTCTCACTCCTATCTCCTTATTTATTTGCAACACCTCGTATAAGCAGCCAACACACCACATCTATTCTCAATACGCCTTGAATAGCTTTGGAGATGAGCCTCAAAGTACTCTATACCTTACTGTCTAAAAGTGATAGTAACCTGCATATAAGTTAACCTTACTTAATATTACTGGCATAACAATTTTTATCAAGTTAGCGTCTATTTTTTTCAAAAGAGAGTGTGCTGGGACCCTTATTATATCTTACGTATACACTTGATATGCTAAAAAGATCGACTTTGATTATAATACTTGTAGATAGCATTGAATACGTCACATTCTAAACCTGAAAGGGCATCAAAAAATGTTCAACGACGGTCAATACGTTAGTAATCCGTGGTTTGTTCAAAAGGAAAGGTTAATTTTGAATATTCGCGCGCTGTGTATATTCGATTAACGAAATTCTTTTTTGTTATGTTGGTACACATGTGTTGGTCATATGTTGGCATTATCAGTCAATTTGGATTAGTAGTTTGTTGCTGACAACTGAAAAGCTTAGTCATGTTTGTGTGTGTTCTTCGATTTTTGACTTTTGAAAAAATAGATCAAAGAATATGTATTAAATTTTGCGTTAAAAATGGAATAAAGTGCTCCAAGGCATTTGAAATGTCGACTGTGGCATTCGGCGAGTCCACTTTGTCTCAAAAAAGTGTTTATAAGTGGTACAAGCGCTTTACAGAAGGCCGAGAAAATACACGCCAAGTTTGATCAAATGTGAAGGTTTAGCTCACTATTTTCTTCGATTACAATGACGTGGTGCATCATAAGTTCATGCCAACAGGTCGTATGGTTAATAAGGAATACTATAAGGAAGTTATGCAACGTTTGCGTGAAGCAATACGATTCAAACGATCGGAATTGTGGAAAACAAATCATGGATTCTGCATCACGATAATGCACCAGCTCACACATTAATGCATGTTCGTGATTTTCTGGCCAAAAACAACACCCTAATCACCTTATTCACCAGATTTGGCTCCCTGCGACTTTTTCCTATTCCCAAAACTGAAAAGACCAATGAAAGGAAAGCGTTTTACCACAATTATACGGAAAACAAGTGGTGAGAATAACACATAGATGACGCTCTAGTTGGTAAAACAAATGCACTGTAATTTAGGTTGCCTATTTATATGTTTACATTCCGATATTTAGATAAATTGGTTGATTAGTTTGTTTTTGAGAGCTGATTGAAGAAGAAGCAATACGTCATGTTGTTAAAATGGAAAAAGCAGAGTATTGTACGGTGATTAAATACTTCGTAATTAAGGGTACGAAAGCTACCGAAATAAAAGATGAGTTACAGGAAACATTACGTGAATCTGCTCAACCATCCGCCACAATAAGCAGATGGGTAAATGAATTTAAACGTGGTAGAACAAGCTGTGTTGACGAAGCGCGCTCTGGAGCACCCAAAATCGTAACTTCTAAGGAAATGATTATAAAAATCAATAATATTACTACGAAAGATCGACGACTCAAAGTGAGAGAGATAGCAGACATGGTAAACATTTCAACAGAATGCGTACACAACATTTTAGTGAAAGAATTGGGTCTTTCCAAGCTTTCGGCAAGATGAGTGCCGCGATTGCTTACGACTGATCAAAGGTTCACTCGGTTGCGCATTTCCAATGACTGTTTGGACCTTTATAAGCGGAGTCCGGTTGATTTTTGTAGGCGATTTGTTACTTGCGATGAAACTTGGATACACTACACTACACCCGATACTAAACAACAGTCGAAACAATGGCTAGAACGTGGTTCTGCGCCTCCAAAGAAAGCGAAAATTACTTTATCGGCAGACAAGGTGATGCCATAAATTTTTTGGGATTCAAAGGGCATTTTGCTCATTGGTTACCTTCAGAAAGATGCCACAATAAACGGACAATATTATGCAGAACTTCTACAAAAATTAAATGTTGAGATTCATGCTAAACGGCCAGGAATGGCAAAGAAAAAGATTCTGTTTCACCAAGACAACGCTCCCTCGCATACCAGCACAGTTGGGATCTCCAAAATCCACGAGTTGCGTTTCCAATTAGTACCGCATGCGTCTTATTCGCCGGCTCTAGCCCCTTCTGACTTCCACCTTTTTCCAAAATTGAAAACGGCACTAGGTGGAAAGAAATTTTCGTCTAACGACGAGCTTATCATCTTCGTAAATGAGTATTTTGCAAGCCTTTGGGAATCGCATTTTAGAGATGGCATAAGGGCATTGGAGCACCGTTGGAATAAATGTATTGCTTTTATAGGAGAATATATTGAAAAATAAAAATTATTTTGTATTTAAAAAATTAGATTTTCTTTTCCATTCTCACTACTTGTCAAACTACCCTCGTATGTATATTATGGTTTATTTTTATTAGATGTTTGCTGAAGTTAGAATTGTCCTTTGGGTATTTTATGCTTCGTAGATACTCCTCTGTGCAAATTTTGAATGTTCTTTCTGATTTTCCAATATACACACTATTACATTCTAGGCATTGAGGTTTATAAACATCGCATTTCTCCATAGGATCATTTTCATCTTTTGTGTTAAATAGTATTTTATCTAAATTAATATCCGTTTTAAAAACTATATTCCTACTCAGATCTTTATTAAGGAACGTTGCTACTTTTTCAGATATAGTCCCAAAGTAAGGTAATTTTTTGAAAATTTTTTCGGTTTTATTATTAATGTGCGCATAAATTAGGTTAAAATTGTATTAGCATTCTATTAGTTAGGTAGAAAAGAGCACTCTTATGCTGTTTACTTTGGTACAATTACTGGGACAATTTCATTGATCGTCTTTTTATTAAAGGAAAGATCTTTAAGAGTAATTCAAACACAACAGATACTTACTTGTTTGCATTTGACTAGCTTTCCGAATAAGTCGATTTAACGCAGAAGTCAGGTTGTAGTTATTATAGATAGTAGTCTGTCCTAACTGAGACTTAGACTCAGACATAAAGTGCTTTAACATTTCAAACAGCGGTGGAGATCTAACCTCCTCAACTATTTACTTATTATTTACGTCACTTTATACGGCCGTGACGACAATATCTCTTGTACGAGAACTAAGGCTGCCTGAAGAGTCTTAATAAAGACCAAATTTTAGTTCTTAATTTTCTATTATTTTAATTTTTCTATTATTTTAAGTTATTATTAATTGCTTAATGGTATTGTTTTTTATTTTTTATATTACTAATTACTTTAGATATTAATTTTCACTGTATGTACTTGGAATTAATTGTGTTCAATGTTGTTCTTAATTGGGTTCGCCTGTTGGGCAATAAATATATTATTATTATTATTATAAAGAGCAATCGTAACATGTTTTTAGTAAACAGATACTTTCTTGTTTGATCTCATTTTAACTTTATTTAGTTTTACCTTTAAATGCTACTGACAAAACCGCAAAGGAGGTACGTAGAGACGTATATCGGAAAAAGTATATTTTGTGAAGCTGTATGAAGTGTTTTTACTTTATTATTTTAATTTTAAAAAAAATATATGTTATTAACGACCAGAGATTGTTAAAATAAATTTGGGTCCATTCAGCTAATTTATAAATCAAAATTCTACTTAGTATTTAAGAACAATGCTCTAGTAACGAGAAAATATTGGGTTGGCAACTAAGTACTTTCGGTTTTTACTGATAGAGAGCGTTGCTTTATTTTTTGTATGACGTATGTTAGTGCTGTACTTTACCGTTTGTCGCGTTATACTAGTCACATTGACGTAACTTCAGAAGCAAGTAGTGCGTGATTTTTATTAAAGCTATTAGTTGTGGGTCAATTTTAAATGGAGTGCAGAAACGAACATTTTCGACATATTTTATTATTTTATTTCCGTAAAGGAAAGAAAGCTGCTGCGGCTCACAAAAAGACATGTGAAGTTTATGGTGCTATTAGTTGTGGGTCAATTTTAAATGGAGTGCAGAAACGAACATTTTCGACATATTTTATTATTTTATTTCCGTAAAGGAAAGAAAGCTGCTGCGGCTCACAAAAAGACATGTGAAGTTTATGGTGCTAATTTCTTAACAGAGCGCACGTGTCAGAATTGGTACAAAAAATTCCGTTCTGGAGATTTTTCCCTCAAAGATGAGCAACGTTCTGGTCGGCCTACTGAAGTTGATGATGACCAAATCAAAGTCATAATTGAAGAGGATCGTCATATAACTGTTCGAGAGGTTGCGGAAAGGCTACATGTATCGCACACAACAATTGAAAGACGTTTAAAATGTCTTGGGCTAGTTAAGAAGCTTGATATTTGGGTACCTCACGAATTGAAAAAAAATTCATTTAACACAAAGAATCAACTTTTGCGATATGCACCTTAGACGAAATGAAACCGACCCTTTCTTAAAAAAAATCATCACTGGTGATGAAAAATGGATCCTCTACAGTAACATAGTTCGAAAACGATCATGGAGCAAACACGATAAACCAGCTCAAACCACATCGAAAGCTGAATTGCATCCAAAAAAGATCATGCTGTCAGTTTGGTGGGATTACAAAGGTGTTGTGTTTTTTTGAGCTGCTTCCAAGGAACCAAACGATTAATTCTGATGTTTACTGTCAAAAATTAATAAAACTGGATGAAGCAATCAAAGAAAAATGGCCAGAATTGTCAAATCGGAAAGGTGTAGTTTTCCACCAAGATAATGCAAGGCCTCACACATTTTTGGCAACTCGTGGGAAACTATTGGAGCTTGGCTGGGAAGCGATGCCACATCCCCCATACAGCCCTGACCTAGCACCATCTGATTACCATTTATTTCGAAGTTCGCAGAATTCTTTGAATGGTAAAACTTTCACAAATGACGATGACCTTCATTCGTACCTGGTTCAGTTTTTTGCTGATAAGGACCATAAATTTTATGAGCGCGGAATCATGCAGCTGAAAGAAAGATGGCAAAAGGTCATTGAGCAAAATGGAAAATATATAATTGATTAAAAACTATTCTTTGTTTAAAAAAAAGTGTTTTATTTTATACTACAAAACCGAAAGAACTTAGTTGCCAACCCAATATAATGAAGCAAGGTTTTAATAAATACAGATTACATAATAATAATAATATTAAATCTACTATACAAATAACAATTTAATTAAGAAGAAAGTACGTTTAGATTTAAACACAACTGTTACAAATTTTTTAATACTTTTTTCTTTTTTTGTTTAATAATTTTTACGATACACTTCATATATAAATTACTTACCCCACCGAATTGCTGTTGTTAAAATTTCGTGCACGCACCTTTTGAAAGGAAGAGGCATTTAAACGCTAACTTCGGAAAAGAAAAAAAAAGAAAACAGAAATGAAGGAAAAATCAATTGAATAGTTGACAACGGCACCTTCGAGACTGTAAGAATGAACGAAATGTACGGTATTTAAGTACTTCTGTTCCCTACACATACACACTTATCTACGTATGTATGTATGTACGACGGGTATTATGGACGGAAACAGTGGATTTCGCGAACCAAGCATGTTCAGCACAAAAGATGGATATGCTATTGTAATAAATAGATGGCTACAATGGTTTGCTGTTACATAGGGTTGTCGCGCGCTTACACGGATGATACATTGCCCTACATGCGTTACCAATGAGAGGTTCACATTAATCTGACATTTACTAAAATTACAATTGCGTTATTATTATAATGTATGGCCTAAGCTTGAACGTACATTCTTACCCATCTATACATACAAAATATGATAATTGTCTTTCTACACTTTTATTGTTTAGAATCCGTTTTTGAAGGAAGGGTTCTCAGGTCTTTTAGATATTTTAAATACTTTTAAGTTTGAGCAAAACGTGGAATGAAAAAATTGGGAAAAAATAGCGGAGGTTTCAAAATATTTGATACAATATAACCAATGTATTAAAGATAATAGAAGCACAACAAATAATCTGGAGACTTAATAGAATGTGAGAGAAAAGAATAGTGCAAGAGATTTGGCAAGCAGAAATATGTTCGAAGTAAAAGAAACGATGAATGAAGGGAAAAGCTAAACGCAGAAATTGCGGGCATCTTAAAAAGGGTAGATCTAAACTGGACTCCAGCAAAATCGAAAGCTATCCACAGAAATGCTTGGAGGAATATCGTCAGTATACTAAAGATGAATGATGCTAAGTTATTGGCGGAGGAGTATAGGGTCACATCACGACATAGTCTATGGAAGTATTATTTAATTTTAATTGTTTCGCAATTTGCCGGTTGCTTTCGCCATCTTGATGGTGCGCAATTATAAGAAAACGCGTTTCAATGTCCATCTCTTTTCTTTTTGGCATATTTAACGATCTTAACAACACTACTAGCACAGGAATATCTCACAACGAATACAGAAACGTAACTGAGGGCAATTTCAAAAATCTAACATGAAACTCGTCCGAGGTCATTAAAACATCATTACTAAACTTATCCATCAGTATCCTTCACAGAAAGACAATTACAAGAACTTGGAGAAACTTTTATTGCGCTAATCCCCAGGTAGTCCCAATAACAAATTTTGGTTTATTGCAGGTAATAAAGTAATACATAATGTTACTTATGCAGCGTTTCTGTGGATTTAATACTTTCCTTATACCTATCCAATATTACAAGAATGAATTTCCTAGAAGCTATGCTGTTCAAATAATTTTATAAAATATGGGTGCCCAAATACTTATGAACGGTAGTGTATGTCTAAACTCAGTTAGATAATTTGTAACTTCCTGTTATTGTGCTACAAGCCTATTGGAAATAAAGGTTATTATTATTATTTGTATTTCTTACAGTAGAACAACATTTTTCGAAGTTGTCTTCATTTAATTCACAGTTACTTACTCAAACGTTTGATTTGATGTATGAATCCATAAATAAAATGTTTATAAATGAAAGACGAATCTATTACATCAATTTTAAAGATGTACGTGCGCGGTTTTCTAAAAAAAAACTATTACAGTTTTCCATTTTATCCAACGTATTTGATTAAATAAGCAAATGCATGCAGAAACGCATGTAAAACAATGTCACATTTGCAGTTAAAAACACAACAGCTACAACAAACAATTCAACTTTGTATTCGCATATTTTATGTATGTATGCAGTAGACAATGTAATTACTATTACTGTGCATACACAGAAAATAGTTTAGTATTATTAGCCTCCGCATACTCATATTTATTCTATTTCAATAGCTCTAAACGATCACCAAATATCTGATATGTTTTTCTTCTCGGTGCACAATGTTTCCTATACATTGTCGCGAAAATGGGAATAAAGGTGTGAAAAAGAAAAGAATGAGAGGAAATGTACACAATTACGTTTGCAATGGAACTATCGTAGCGCTGTAGAATAAACGAAAATATTTTCATAAATAATTTCAGCTGGAAGTCATTGTAAATTCAGTCATTGTTATTTTAACTAGAGTTAGTGTTTCACAGCGATTGCCAGCAGATGAATTATTATTTGAAACTAGCACGTAGCGTCTCTGAATATTGTACAGCACGGATTCAATGTTTGTTATTGAAAAATAGTTTAATTGAGTTGTATAGAAATAGATGTTAACTTGGAAGTTATCAATTAAAGCTTGGTATATCATTATACGATGTATACCGGTGTTTCATGATATTGATTATCAAATAAATATATGCCCGAAACTCTATCGTAACTCAGCTACAAGCATTTTAAGTTTTAGATAACCCTGCTACTGTAGGTAAGGGCTGTTTCAAATTGCGCGGTTTTTTGAAGAACAAATAAAATATAGATGCCGCACTGAATTTTTCTGGGTATGTGGGCATTTAAAAAGTGTGATGTGTGATATTTATAAAAATGGCTTCGTATACGGTAGAAAAACGCGTTCAAATTGTTGAATTATTTTATGAAAATCAGTGTTCTGTGGGAGTTTTTAGAAAAGAGACTGGTTCCGTGGAAGATCAAAAAAGGGAAAAATGCAGTCGTAGTGGTCGTTCACAAGAAAATATTGGTTTGGTTCGTGAAAGTGTTGCTGAAGATCCTCAAATGTCCATTAGACGACGTTCACAACAACTTGGACTTAGTGGATCAACACCATAGCATATTTTACACAAGGATTTAGCTCTGAAGGTATATAAGGTTTAAATAACACAGGAACTGAAGCCATTAGAGCATTTAAAACGACGTTCATTTGTCAATTTCATGACTGAGCAACCACCTGATTTTTCTCAAAAAATAACGTTTTCCGATGAGGCACATTTTGAACATGGTAGCTATTTTAATAAACAAAATTGCCGTATCTGGGGTGAGGAAAATCCACGAATTATTCATGAGAAACCTATGCATCCTAAACAAGTTACTGTTTATTGTGTAATTGGACCTTGCTTGTTTGAAAATGCTACTGGTGAAGCTGTAACTGTCAATGGTGATCGATATCGTTGGGTGATAACCGAATTTTTGTAGCCTGAATTAATGAATATTGATCTATAGGATTTGTGGTTTCAACAGGATGCCGCTACACCTCACTTTGCACACGAAGCAAATGGTTTATTGAGAGAAAAATTTCCTGGACGTGTAATCTCAAGAAACGGTGATGTTAGTTGGCCTGATTTGACACCGTTAGACTATTTTCTTTGGGGTTATGTGAAAAGTCAGGTTTATAAAAACAATCCGCAATCAATTCCTGCTTTGTAAGATGAAATTATTCGTGTGATTGGCGAGATAGAGCCTCAATTATGTCAAAAAGTCATTGAAAATTTTAACAAAAGGGTGGATGTCTGTGGAGCTGCAAGGGGAGACCATTTGGCAGATATTATTTTTCGCATATAAATGTCATAATTGATACTTCAATTACCAATAAAAACATTTTGAAAGTGAATGCAAATTATGTGTTTTACTTATTCTTTAAAAACCGCGAAATTTGAAACACTCTTTACAATGACACAGTCAAAATGATGCAGTGCTATAAAAACTATATATTGTTGAAAATATGAAGCAAGAAATCGTTTTTGAAAATGAATTAACACATTGCGGTTTTGCAAGAATATTATATATTGTTATGAATAAATAAATAGATAAATAAATAAGTCTTTATTGTCCAACAGGATTTCCCAATTAAAGGACAAAAACATTAAAACCAATATAAACAAATAAAATAACCGTAAATGTAAAACATAAGGCAGGAAAAAAAATCATTCAAATTCTAAACAAAGCAACTACACAGCCACATATCAACACTGAAAGATTCCAAAAAAAATGTCCGAAACAAGTTTGTCAGTAATGTGAAGCATTAACGTTATAGGCGCTCTTTGCAGTACATCAGTCCTTGTTGTCGTAAGGTGGAATGTGCCTTCATGCCTGGCAGAAATCCGTGAACGCGAAAAGACACTCAAGATGAAAGAAACTCACAGTCCATCTTGGCATGCAATAAATTCCACATAAGCTTTGCACAATGTTGATTTCTTCTTTCCGCAAGAGATAGCATTCCATGTCTGGAGGGGGCTTGCACTTGACTGGTTCCAACGGGCGAAAAGGTTCCATCCATCTTTTGAGACAAAAATTTGTAGGAATCGTCTGCGTATTCGATCCAGCGGTAAGCAGTGAGAAGCAAAAGTAGAGTACCATATGATATCAGCATATTCCAGCTTGCTAATAACAAGAGCGTAATAAAGAGACTTTAACACTCTCATGTCTTCAAAGTGCTTAGAAACATCCATTAAAAATCCTAAAGATTTACTTGCAGATGCACAAGTTGCCAGAATATGAGGTCTAAACGTCAGTTGGTGGTCGAAAGTAACTCCCAGGTCTTTTATTTGAAACTGTCTGCTTAGAACCGTATCACCTATTTTGTAGCAGCAATGGTGCACTCCTTGTGTATGATACTACGCAACCTTTATTCACATTTAATCTCAGATGATAAGTGTTATAACAAAATTAAGAGACAATTCATTGAACATGTCATAATTAATAAAAAGAACTATATTAAATGCTCATAAATCAATGTCACAGTGAAAATGATGCAACCAAATATACAGCGACAAAATACACATGTCGGTGGTTCCCCTTTCATGAAAAGGTCATGAATTCATTTTTGTGTAAATTCCAGTCGACTGATGGTGTTAGCATTAATATTAGTTCAAGTGAGATGGTTCGACAAACAACTGCAGAGGAGCGAAATCATTTTATTTTTCTTTTTAAAAATTAAAAAAAAAGCCAAAGAGAAATTGTCAGAATCTTAAACAAAACTCCGTCTACAATTCAGTTCATCATTTAACGTTATGTTCTAAACAACAGAATAAAGAACAAATGCAGAGTAAGTACGAAAAGAATATTTAACGAACACGATGAGATCAGAATCCGTTTTTGAGTGCCTCAAAGTTGACATGTAAAGTAGAAAGGCACTTACTTGGTAAAGATGTTAATCCGAAAACGGTTCGAAGAGTTTTGCGAAATGCCAATTTCTACGGCAGAATACCATAGTAGGAGAAATAAGAATCATTTACAGTTTGCTTTAGAACATCAAAACAAATGTTTCCTCATTTGGAAAACAACCTTGTCTCAGCCCACCTATCCTTGTATTTTAACTCATTACACTTGTAATACCATAGTTCTGTGATTGCGATCATTTAAATGCATATCTTAGGTAACATTTCAGACACCTTAAATATCGTTTTTCAATCTATACCGCACATCACGATTTTTGGACAATTTAGGCTATTTGGAAGGAGCTTTTCTTCTCTTTTTGTGGTGTTGCTAACTGGCGTGTATTACCAAACGAGTATTTACATTTAAAGCTCATCGTTGTAAATGCACCCAATGTTTGTCTTGTACAAATACGTGTTACTATAAACAGCATTTACCGAATTCGTTATTTATGTCTTACAATAGGGAAATATATTAATTAATATATATTAATTTTGGCTATGGTAATAACGGATTTGTGAGCTAGTGCACTGCCTTGATGAAACAACACTTCCTTCTTAGCCAAATGCGGTCAGTTTTGCTCGATTTCTTCGCTCAAACGTATATACTCGTATATATATATACGGCAATAACGGATTTGTAAGCTAGTGCATTGCCTTGATGAAACAACACTTCCTTCTTAGCCAAATGCGGTCAGTTTTGCTCGATTTCTTCGCTTAAATGTTGCAATAAGTTCGCATAATACTCGCCGTTGATACCTTTTTACCTTTTTCAAGATAGTCGATGAAAATTATTCCGCGCACATCCTAGGAAACCGATGCCATAACCTTGCCTGCAGATGAAACCGTCTTCGCCTCCTTTGGAGCCGGTTCTCCTTTTTGGGTCCATTGTTTCGATTGTTCTTTTGTCTCGGATGTGACGTGATGGACCCATGTTTCATCTATGGTTAAGCAACGACGCAAAAATTCTGCTTCGTTGCTGTGAAACTTGGCCAAACACTAAATTGAAACATCTTCACGACACTGTTTTTGCTCGAGTGTGAGCAAATGTGGCACCCATCTTGCACACAGCATTCTCATGTTCAAATTTTCAGATAATATGCAATGTGCCGCACTTTTTGAAATGCGTACTATGTCTGCTAGCTCGCCCACTTTCAGTCGACGATCATCCAATACCCCTTTGTGGATTTTCCTCACCATTTCTAGAATCGTCACCTCATTTGGTCGGCGATTGCGATACTCGTCTTGGCAGCTCGTACGGCCTCGTTTAAACTCTGTTGCCCATACATTTCGCTGTTGTAAACGAAAGAGCAGACACCCAGAATAGAATCCAATTCGGCTTTTATATCGGTTGGGCTGAGGCCTTTCAAATAAAAGTATTGTATCAAGTAATGATGACCATTTTTACAAATTCACTGAAAACGTTCACTATTGATGGCTGCCAAACAAATATTAAACAACGCGGCGTCTTCAAACTTGAAACATATGCTCTATAGATTGTGTACTTTCTAATACAGTGATATTTTTCAACTACCGCCATCTCTAGATCAGTCCGGGTACTTATGGGACCATCCTTGTAGTTACAAATAAAGAACAGATTTCATATTCTTAGAGGTTTATAGAGCTTTCAAACGTTAAATGTAAATAAATATGTTTTGTCATTCTCAGACATTTACATTTGATAATACTCAACATTCACGGAGTATATCAGCACTTTTGTAACTGACTGCAAATATTACATACAGGAAATTGAAAAACATAATAAAATTGATGAACATTAAATTTATATTCACAAGCACTTCCTGTACAAACATTAAATTACAACATATAATTAAATATCTTTAATTAACGACAAAATTTCCCTAGAAATGAAATAAAACATGTAACTCATGTCCATATTAAATGACAGAATTATGTATGCAACCTTAGTTACTACTTTTATGGCGCCTGGATACACGGTACCGTTTATAGTTTTGTGATTTCTATCCCGATGCACTTTTTGCGAGTTCATTGCAGTGACCTGGAAACCGAAACAATGTGCAATCCTATTTACAGTCTTGCGGACTAAGAAGCTAATTCTCTTTTTGTTCGTATACAATTAGGAATCGAATTGCAATGAAACAATGCCACATAAAATGAGATTTCACTAAAACCAATACAAGCTCCGAAATTCGCTTAAATACGTGTGTTAAATACATCAGATTAATCTCTTCTAGGTGAAGATAGGACGAATAATGTTTCGTATGGTGGAAGTAATAACACGATAACGTGAATACCTACGTTATTGACATTGTATATCTACAATTTGATATCTTAATAAAGTTAGGGAGCTATGTCAAATCAGGGGATTGCTATATTATATTTAGGGATATAATTTTCGACATTAAAACTCTTGTGGGAACACTTATCAGAGTAATATACGATAATGAACCATAAAGAGAGTGGTTCTATCTATATAATTCCATATATTCAACGCGAATAAAAAATTAATAAAATCGCTTATCACTTACGGTAAATTTTTCTTAAAATACATTACATGACGAACACGATAAGAGTAAGTGCGCAATATACAAAGGGTACTAGGAAAGTTTTGCAAACCAGCTTTGTTTATTTAATTTTTTCAAAGTAATTTCCTCCACACTCAATACACCTCTCTATCCTCCGAAACCAATCTTTAAACCAGTTCTGCCAAGTTTCGTTAGGGAGTAAAGCACACTCGTTGTCCCGAGCCCGCAGAAGGTCCTCATCACTGGAAAACCACCTCCGTTTTAGCTTCATTTTCACATGCGGGAACAGTGCAAAGTCGCAGGGAGCAAGATCTGGACTGTACGGAAGGTGCTCGAGAAGTTACAGTCATGTCGTGGTCAAATATTCGGTGCAGGCTTTGGTGCGGTGAGCTGGAGCATTATCGTGATGGAGGAACCAGGTACCCATTTTTGACTTTAGGCGCAGGTTCTTCATAGATCCAATGACTTAGGTAGGCACTGTTCAGTATGCCACTTAACTGTGACTGTCTTCTGTGTGTCCAAAACGACTCGTTCCACAATTCCACTCGATTTGAAAAATACAGCTATCATTTTCTTCTTTACTCATCAGGATTTTCTATCAACTACGGGTGTGTCCTCATCATCAAAGACCCAAACTTTGATTTGAGCTTTGGTCGGCACATCGTAATAGTACAGCCAAGTCCCGTCACCTGTCATGATGCTTATTAAACTTTTTTAGCATCTCCCAACACCAAGGCACACGTCGTGTCAAATGATCATGCAGAATCGAACGAATTGTTGGTGTATTTAGTCCTGAAGTACCCTCTATCTGTTGGTAGGTCACTCGCCTGTCCTCGCCAAGCATTTTCTCCACAGTAGTAACGTTTTCTTCCGTAACTGACGTTCGTGGCCTTCCCGGCCTCTCAGCATCCTCCACGGTTAAATTTACGCTTTGGAATTCTCTATACCACCTGAATATCGTTGTGCGACGTGGACAAACATCACCTGTGCAAGAGTCATTTCTTCGAAGCACTGGTCGAAACACGAAAATATAACGCAAAACTGCCCTTATCTCATTTCGTGACCACGATGCCATCGCAAACACTTTACGTTCTCACCGCTAATGAATAACTGAGCCCATCGACATGGCGCGGCGGCTACTATGCACGTATGAACATGTCTCAACATGCAGCAACAAGCAGCTTCCTACTATTCATTGTTGCGTCATATTGCAAAACTTACCTTAGTATCCTTTGTATTACGTTTGGAAGTTAATATTTATCCAAAATAAGTTCAATTAGAATAATTTCAGTTTTTATATTTAATTTTGTTATGGATTATCGTCAAGTAATAGCCCCAAGAATGCAAGTTATTTGACCCTTTGGTATTGCAAATTATTAGTTTGGCTTAGAAAGACTACACAGAAGATATAGTTCTATAATATGTGTTTGAAGCATTAAATGTTCCCTAAATACATGAAACTTAAGACCTATGTATAACTCCAGAGCAGCTGCCTCAGGTCAGCCTGCGGGACTAAAGAAATGGTTAATAATAGACCGGAAATCAGAATGCAACAAAGGTGATATTTGCAGTATGTATTTCTCGTTATTCATTCCGAAATGACTTATAAACTCTGTTTTGGAATTTAATGTATTAGACACAGATAGGGAATAGAATATATAATTAATAAAAAGTTTGCTAAACAAAGAAGGAAGTTAAACAAATTAATTAAAGAGCCTACATTGTTACAGATGTAAATATATACAATCTAATTTTTAGAGTTTTGAGCATATGTTTTGTAGACATTTTAACTGGTAATTACTTCAGTAATACATGCTTAAAGTGCGGCAATCTTGTCATGGGACACCCGGTATATATGAATTACTTATTTTGTTGACAATTAACATATTTGAAAAATAGATTTTAAAACAACATGTCAAAATTAACGCGCATGATTTTATCTTTTCTTTTGTATTGTATTTCTGAATATTACTCATGCAACACAACCTTCATCGATATTATATTTTGCAGGAAAAATTTTGTTTGGTAATCCCATCACTTGCCCCTACTCTTCGTGGGAGTTTAGAGCAAAAAAGAAAAGGTAATATGCGAATTTTTCCACCTCGAAATTCCTCTCAAAGCAAAACGACATCTCATATCCTCTTAGGAATTCATATCACTATAAATACATATCCTGTGCCGGATAAAATTCACACATGATCGGGCCTCATATAATAAACGCATATGCTTTTGGCATACTCTCAATGTCTACGAAAAAAGAATAAAGTCCGCTACCATTTCGATCCATTATTCAAGATGTCCCTTTGTAAGAAAAAAATAAGGAAAATTAAATCGAATACTTGTCGCATATCATGCGGTACGTGTTCATCTGCGCTGATCTCATTGTTCCGCTACAGTTTGTGTGTGGTATGTTGCATGAATTATGCGACCATGACATCATGTGGTGTTAATTGCTTTTATGTTTATGTGAAATAATAATAAGTGCTAGAACTGGACGAATAACATGAATTTAAATCGATCTCGTGCCGTAATGTACAGAGGTAATTTATATTGTCTAAAGTCTTGAACTCTGTTTGTCATACTCTGTTATACACACATGAACACATGGATGTAAATGTTAATAAATCCAGTAATTAAAATAAGTTTTGTCGTCTTTTAAACGCGACAAAATATCATTTAATGACAGCATTTGTTAAAGGAGGTCAACAGCTTTCTTCAGCATTTTGTCGTTGTTACAAATGGTTAAAATTTTCAATGATAACAACTGGAAAAAGCTTGGGAATATACAAAGAAAGTTTGAAAATAATTTGCAATTTTCATTTGAAATATACGTCGGAATCTCAAGCACGAGGGTGGTCCAAGAAGTACCTGACCCAACAAAGAAGACACAAAAATTTTGGAGAAAATATATATATATTTTTCAACAAAATGTCCTTTCAGCTCTATACACTTTTCCCAGCGATGTTTAATAAGTTCGATACCATTTTATTATAAGAACTGTCTTGCTCTTCAAAATAGTCATTAACGATCTACTTCATCATTGGAAAATTTTTGATTACCGAGCTATTTTTTCAAGTTTGGAAATAGAAAATAATCCAGTGGGGCTAAATCTGGCGAATAGGGTATATGTTGTAGCAATTCAAGCTTTAATTCATTAATTTTGGCTATTGAAATAACGGTTTTGTGAACTGGTGCATTGTCTTGATGAAACAACACATTCTTCTTAGCCAAATGCGGCCGGTTTTGCTTGATTTCTTCGTTCAAACGTTGCAATAAGTTCGCATAATACTCGCCATTGATAGTTTCCCTTTTTCAAGACAGTTAATGAAAATTGTTCCACGTACAACCCAAAAAAACCGATGCCATGACCTTGCCTGCAGATGTAATTTCGTCCTCTTTGGAGCTGGTTCTCCCTTTTAAGTCCATTGTTTTGATTGTTCATTTGTCTTGTGTGTGAAGTGATGGACCCATGTTTCATCCATGGTTGTGAAACTGCGCGAAAATTCTGCTTTGTTTCTGTGAACTTCTGGAGTCGTCACCTCATTGGGTCGACCACTTTTATATCGGTTGGGCTGAGGCCTTTCAAATAAAAGTATTGATCACGTAAACGTGACCAATTTTCTCCATTTCTACAAATTCACTGAAAACGTTCACTAGTGATGGTTGCCAAACAAATACTAAACAACGTGGCATCTTCAAACTTGAAATATATGCTTTATAGATTGTGTACTTTCTAATACGGTGATATTTTTCAAATAACTGCCGCCATCTCTAGGTCAGGCCGGGTTCTTATGGGACCACCCTCGCAACTATGCGAACTCTTCTATCATGTAATTCTGAAACATGCGAAATAAATTAATTTACATAAGGGAACTGACATTCTTAATAATAGCTGGAGCTTATAAGGAGCAGAATGAAGAATCTAATTGACGATTGTTTAATAGAATTCAAGAAATGATTAATTGCAGATGAAGAACTGGATTGTAAAGAAACAAATTATTGATGGGCAACCTAAAGTAACCTGGTTAACCTGTGATATATAAATAGTAGAAGACCTGAATATTCTAAACAGATTGATACAAAAGATGGAAGTGGTTGATATTGGAGAAATATACAATAAACCAAACGAAACTACACTGCTGGGGGATTATTAAATTATCACATCACCAAGCAAGAGATCAAAATGGGAAACTACTTGATTAAATATCCCACTTATGACGTAGTTCAATTTGATTTTACCTTTTCCATAGGCAGTAGGTGCTCTTTTAATAAATTTGCCATTTTTAAGGTTAATCCAAAATTAATTGTTCCTCAGGTATTGAAATCAGAGCAATAAGGAGGATGCCAAAGCACTGAAATGTGTCTACTAGTTGATAAATGCAATGCAAAGAATCTGATGTAAAAGACTGTGTTGTATAAATAAGAAATCCGAACTCTATTCTTTTTCTTCGAGATAATAATCTTCCTAATTTAAAAAAAAAATGTCTTCACTTCTGAATTGCTTGTTTATAACTTTTTCATGACGATAAACTTTATTGGAGACTGTGGTTAAGTGAATTTATCAAAAAAGTTTAATAAAACCCCTTACCACACCAATGTTCGTATTCTGTATAGGTGTTTCGACAACTAAGTTGTTATCAAGATGGCTACTAGTTGGTTACAGATTAATCTATTATATACAAAATTCATCGAATAAGAATACTGAAAATATCAAAGACGAAAGGATGAAGTCCTGAGTTAATTAAATCAAAATTTAATTAATATATTATCTATAGAAGATTTAGGCCTTCTGAACATAATAAATTTTAAAAAATTTGTTAATCTACAAAGGTTATATGACAACCCTGTTCCTTTGAAACACTGAATAAAAATTACATTTAATTATTATTGGTTTATGTGAGTAGATAATTCACAATCATTCCATCAATACATTTAACAAATATACAATTCGAAACTCATTACATTTTGGTACCCCAACGTTTGGTTCAAATCTAATACAATTTGTTTAACAAATGTAAGGCTAAGTTACAAATCCATTAAAATATACGTGTGTTGTCTTTTAAGTTTTGCATATAAAACTGAAATAAAACATTTGATAGCTTTTAAAGACTTCATGTTTTTCGAAGTATTCTCCACCAAGATTAATACACTTTTGCATGCGCTCGAAGTAACTCTGAAAGCAGTTGTTCCATTCGTTTGTTGATACAGTCAAAATTACCTGTTTGAAAGCATCGACTGCTACTGCTGACTACTGTAATTTTTGACCACGCAGTTCGTTCTTGATTTTCGGAAAGGTAAAGAAATCGTTGGAACTCAGGTCCGGCCTGTGCGGAGAACGGTCCGTTAATTTGACGTTTTGTTGCGTTAAAAATTCAATTGTCTTGTATGCTGTGTGCGGATTTGCATTGTCTTGGTGGAGGATGATTTGTTTTTCGGGATTGGTTTTTCGAAGTTCAACGATGACTTGCGGCAAGCGAGTGGTTGTATATCTATCGGCAGTAACAGTTCTATGATCTCGTAGAGGAATTGTTGCTACACGATCTGTTTTCGAGACAAATGCCATGACCATCTATTTGGGGACCTTTCGACAATGGATGACTTGTCGGCTTTTCTTCATCTTGGGACACCCAAGCAAACGATTGTCTTTTATTTTCTCACTAGCATGAGTAAATCCAAGATTCATCACCACTGACAATGTTGTACACGTTTTTAGTTTCTGGCGTTGAAGCGATCTAGTTTATTGACATCAATTCACTCTAGCTGATTTCTGTTCTCCGGTTAACAGATGCGGTATCCAACGGGAAACTAATTTTTTACATACAATTCTTTACGCTAAATTCTCCCCAATCCCCAATAATACTTCAATCTGTCGATATGTACTTTAAAATGTCTATTCAAATAAATAGAACAATGATAAATGGTTCTTATCAATAGCAAGAATTATTTTTTATATATCAATCAACGCAATACAACGTCGACGTAAGTGTTTCCCACGGCTTACAAATCAAATGCAAATTAATGAGTTTGAAATAGTATAAAGAATATCCTTAAATATATCGCTCGACGTATAGATTTCCGCAACCTACAGTACAGCTTGGCGCCTTGCTGTGTTCCCTTTCAGTGACATTTAATTCGAAATATATTGTACAAGTCATAGAAATTTGACCAGTAAATTTAAATATTTCGTTGAATTATTTTATGGGTTTTAATTACTGTATTGTCTAATTTATTATTTCATCGTATAGGATTTTGCTTAAGTACTCTGAATTAATTATGATACCCAGAAAAACTAGATCACTTAAATGTGATATCCTTCGTTGTTGCACTATAATATTGGGTTGGCAACTAAGTACTTTCGATTTTTACTGATAGAGAGCGTTGCTTTATTTTTTGTATAACGTATGTTAGTGCTGTACTTTACCGTTTGTCGCGTGATACTAGTCACATTGACGTAACTTCAGAAGCAAGTAGAGCGTGATTTTTATTAAAGCTATTAGTTGTGGGTTAATTTTAAATGGAGTGCAGAAACGAACATTTTCGACATATTTTACTATTTTATTTCCGTAAAGGAAAGAAAGCTGTTGCGGCTCACAAAAAATATGTGAAGTTTATGGTGCTAATTGCTTAACAGAGCGCACGTGTCAGAATTGGTATAAAAAATTCCGTTCTGGAGATTTTTACCTCAAAGATGAGCAACGTTATGGTCGACCTACTGAAGTTGATGATGACCAAATCAAAGTCATAATTGAAGAGGATCGTCATATAACTGTTCGAGAGGTTGCGGAGAGGCTACATGTATCGTACACAACAATTAAAAAACATTTAAAATGTCTTGGGCTAGTGAAGAAGCTTGATATTTGGGTAACTCATGAATTGAAAGAAATTCATTCAACACAAAGAATCAACTTTTGCGATATGCACCTTAGACGAAATGAAACCGACCCTTTCTTAAAAAGAATCATCACTGGTGATGAAAAATGGGTCGTGTACAATAACATAGTTCGAAAACGATCATGGAGGAAACACAATAAACCAGCTCAAACCACATCGAAAGCTGAATTGCATCCAAAAAAGATCATGCTGTCAGTTTGGTGGGATTACAAAGCCGTTGTGTTTTTTGAGCTGCTTCCAAGGAACCAAGCGATCAATTCTGATGTTTACTGTCAACAATTAATGAAACTGGATGAAGCAATCAAAGAGAAACGGCCAGAATTGTCAAATCGGAAAGGTGTAGTTTTCCACCAAGATAATGCAAGGCCTCACACATCTTTGGCAAGTCGTGGGAAACTATTGGAGCTTGGCTGAGAAGTGACGCCACATCACCCATACAGCCCTGATCTAGCACCATCTGATTACCATTTATTTCGAAGTTTGCAGAATTCTTTGGATGGTAAAACTTTCACAAATAACGATGACCTTCACTCGCACCTGGTTCAGTTTTTTGCTGATAAGGACCAGAAATTTTATGAGCGCGGAATCATGCAGCTGAAAGAAAGATGACAAAAGGTCATTGAGCAAAATGGAAAATATATAATTGATTAAAAACTATTCTTTGTTTAAAAAAAAAAGTGTTTTATTTTATACTACAAAACCGAAAGTACTTAGTTGCCAACCCAATATATATATAATTAATAATATTATTGTAATGGGAGTATACGTAATCTATCATAGTAACTTTTCTAGAAATGTTAGTGGCAGACATTACGACAGCAAAACAAGAATTCTTATAAATTACTTATAACTATACTGAGCCTTGTTCTATTATTGACAGTCCTGTATTTACATGTATGTTTTGTCCGTTTAACAAGAGACCCACTTTAAAAATAGAAAATTTTAATGTACGACCCATTCTCGTCCAAATTGAACGATCTCATTCATATTAAATCCATTATAACCGCCCTGTTTCTTTTTTTTCCTCTAAAACCTCGGACCATCGGTCGGCCGGTGAGTAGACCAGTGGCGTATCGATTTTTCATCGTTCCTGTTTTTGACAGCTGACACGTCGAGCGATATTTATATTCAGAGGGAGGTCCGGCTCAACTTCCAATGATACTGTACGTGGAAATACAATATATCGTCTATATATATAGATATATATGTAAGACCATATACATCTAGGGTAAGAAGTTACCACCATCCGACTAAAAGAGAAAAGAAACTGCTGGACACGACGCTTAGTTTAGTCGTGCGTGATATGAATTTTCCGGACTACTTCCTACGGTATATACTTAGAGTCGAGATGAGACAAATTTATTGTTGTCTTCATTCCAGTTAACTTTAATAGGGAGTGATTCCCAAGCTCCCTCTTCCTTAAGTTTTGCTTTTTGTCGAGACGTTCCCTTCAGTTTGACGTGGCGAGAACGAATTACAAGGGACCGCATATTGCCAATGACAGAATATATCGATTTAATACAATAATAACAAAAAGAAAAATCGAACATGGATGTCAATAACGATAATTACTTTTGTTGATGGGCTGTTGTCTGATAGATCCAGATATATTCTTTATCGTATTTAAGATAATAGCTTTTGGTTATTAAAGGTATAAATGAGGAAAGGAATTAAACATAAATTGTTTATTTTTACCTTAATGTACCCACTATTAGTAACGACTTTGTTTTTAAGCTTCTTCATCCTTAGGTTTACATGATAATACTTTCAATACTATTAAATTATCTAAAAGGAGAAATACACAGTCTGTCGCAGAGAAAACTGAACTTTTTTAAAATAAAACAAAGACTTAGTGCTTTGGTAAAACTCATTTATTTTATTCAAAGTAGTCACCGTCTTTTAAATAGCATCGACGTCGGAATTACGCTGCCCTTTAATCGGCAAATGTAGTTTGGAGAATAAATAGGGAGAAATCACACGGAACTAAATCCGCTGAATACGGTGAATGGTTGATGGTTAAAATGCGATTTGTAGTTATCATACAATAAACGCCAACCAACATTTTCACGATATTGAGGGTGCGCACGACGAATACGCGCCAAAAGACGCTCCATAACGGCTATGTACAGCACTGAGTGTTTGACCAGCTGGTACAAACTCTTTGTGCACTATGCCTTTCGAATCATAAAATCAAATCAACATGTCTTCACTTTTGACTTCTCCAAACGGTTTTTTTTCGGTCTTGCTTCGCTTGGATTCTTCCATTCAGTGCCTTAACACTTGGTCTCTGGATCATATTGAAAACACCACGTTTCATCGCCGGTTACAATAGAATACGTGCAGTTTTTGTCCTTTTTTAAGTCTTTAATCAAGTCTGTACAATATTGAATTCAATTGTGTGGTGCAAACCCTGGACAAATCTTTCCCAGTCCCTAATGCTGTGTCAAAATGCGATGAATTGAATTTTTGGAAATATTTAATTTCATTTCCACGTACCGCAATGAAGATTTCGGCTCATTTCTGATAAATTCACGTACAAGTTAATGGAAGTTAATGATATTGGCAATAGCTGGAGAGGCTCTGACAAGAGTGGACTCCAATTATAGGGATATACTTGAGAATAGGCGCATAATCCCCTTTGGAAAAAACAGAAATTTCTTTGGTTGACAAGCGCCATTTGGAGACGTTGATTAAGGTATGTGACAGAAATTTTGTCTTGTAAATGTTTGAGTAGTAAGGTTTGGAATTTTCGGGACGTGTCTTTGTGTGATATGGTGTTTGGTATTTTCGTCTTGTTGATAGGTTATGCGCTTTAGGAGAGCCCAATCAAGTTAAGATAAAATGAGACAAGTTATAGATGTGTTTAAGGGAGCGTATTGGTGAGAGAATTGAGGTCACGTCTGGTATGCCCGAATTAATGCAAAACCAATTCATTAATATATGGATCTGGCAGAAGGAGATGTGATGTGTACCCTTCTGGCTGGTGACCATTATTTCACATACTGTGAATTTAAAATTCAAAACTTTTTACTTTGACAAAAGAATCAATTTTTTTCTCGCAAGTTTCCCTTTTCGAAAGTTATTGTAAATTAATCCACACTTTTGTGCCAACATTCTCGAAGGTTTTAAAAAAGATTTTTAAGTCAAAATTTTCCCCAATCTTTCAGCTTAATTCAGAGAGAATGAATGACTTGAAAAATAGCAAAATGTGAACTTTTGAATGTGTAAATCGATTATGTCTTAATTTCTAGTGGTTTTCCTATGCTCTGTATAATTCTTGCACTCTGCTAGTTCACAACTATCATTTCATATACTGCTAGCTTTTTATTTTGACAAATACCCAATTCTTTCTGGCAAAAATTCGTATTTTTCGAAAGTTATTGTAAATTAAGTAATGCGCTGATTCTTTTATGGTGCTAAAAACAATTCTGAAATAAAAATTCATCTAATCTTTCCGACTCGACTTCGAGAGGATGTTAGTTTTAAGAAACCAAGTGAGAATGTGAACTTTTGAATGCGTTAAGTAAATTTTGAAACGCCATAGCATTATTAAAGAAGATTCCTTAAATCGAGAAACATTCCATGCTATACTCTCCCCAACTACGTTTTCTCCGTAAACGGCACAAATAGTTCTAGTTACTTGCAATAAATTAAGTCTGTTAAGCTCGAACAGAAAGATAAGTCGTATTTCTTGCTACTTGATATTCCATTTACACAGAAACACTAACTTTTCCTACTTTATCTGCTCCTAGCTTATTTCTTAAATTGGCATGAGCAAGAAGAAATATAAAAAAAGCAGCACAGTGTAGAGAGTAGAGTCTCTTAATGTCAGGAATGTTTTTTGTTTGAGGGAGGGGGGAAGAAATTCATAGAGAGGCGGTCAAAATTAGGAGCATTCAGAAGAAAACCCTTTACTTGTTGAATGGAAGACATAAAAAGATTTATCGAAAACTGGACATACATACCAGTTGCTCGATATAAGAAAAGTTGACAAAGTTTAAGGGTGGCTTTTGTCCGGCAATTGACAGTATGAGCTTGCGATGACGACGATTATGATGTTTAAATGAAGCACATTATTTAAGCGCCATAACAAATGACATAACTGTGGGTCTCTGGAGGTAGTAGTGATTTATTCAAGCCTACAAGATGCACGCACAACGCGACGATAATATTTTAATAAAACCAAGGAATATAATCGTCTTTGATTTTGCTGTGAATGGTAGAACATTTGTATTCTGCTATTCCAGAACTATTGTTTTGGCCTAATTCAAAGTCTTTATTCTAAACCATTTATTTTGACAGAAATTAGAATTTTTTCAAGTGGTAAGAATTGGTATTTTTTCAAAAGATACTCTAAATTAACAAACGTTCTTCTGCTGATATTTTCAAAGATGAAAATCCAAAATTTTTGAGCTATTAAAGTCCAAAAGCTAAACAATATTCAATATTTTATGTAAAAGTACTGCTACAAGATCATGTTTCGATTCCTCCAGTAAGTATATGAAAAGATTACAAAGAGGAGAGGTATTCAAAAATATTTCAATTGAAAAATTGATTTTTTTTTCAGATATTGCTAATGCATAAAGTATGAAATTTATATACACTTATTCATTATAAGCGTGGCGTTGACAGTTTTATTGCAGAGTATTCCGTTAAGTTCGTATCAAGAGACATTTGAGAACATCAATCATTGTTATCGCATGCCATTTTTACCGCGCATTTTGTGAACACGATTCCATAAATTCGGTGTAACTTCCTCCATTTTTCCACCATTATCTGTTGCAAAAGGCCGACGACATTACACAACGTTCGATAAATTCGATACCTTCGCAAACATTCTCATGACGCATATGTAATTAAGCTACATTTACCAACGAAAAGACTACTTTTATTTATTGCGTACTTGTGATAGTGAATTCAAATATGTATAATTTCGCAGATTCGAGATAAATTTTTGCGTTGTACTTGTAGTAAAGCGGATGTAAAGGACGTTTCAAATTTTGCGGTTTTTTTAAAGAATAAATAAGACACATAATTTGCATTCACTTTCAAAAACCTTTTACTGGTAATTGAAGTATCAGTTATGACATTTATATGCGAAAAATAATGTCTGCTAAATGGCCTCCTCTTGAAGCTCCACAGACATCCACTCTTTTGTTAAAATTTTCAATGACATTTTGACATAAATGAGGCTCTATCTCGCCAATCACACGAATAATTTCATCTTACAAAGCAGGAATTGATTGTGGATTGTTTTTATAAACCTGACTTTTCAGATAACCCCAAAGAAAATAGTCTAACGGTGTCAAATCACATGATCTTGGTAGCCAATTAACATCACCATTTCTTGAGATTACACGTCCTGGAAATTTTTCTCTCAATAAACTACTTGATTCGTGTGCAAAGTGAGGTGTAGCGCCATCCTGTTGAAACCACATATCCTATAGATCAATATTCATTAATTCAGTCTACAAATATTCGGTTATCACACAACGATATCGATCACCATTAACAGTTACAGCTTCACCAGTAGCATTTTCAAAGAAGTAAGGTCACCACCTAACCATAATGCACACTAAACAGTAACTCGTTTAGGATGCATAGGTTTCTCATAAATAATTCGTGGATTTTCCTCACCCCAGATTCGGCAATTTTGTTTATTAACATAGCCACCAAGTTCAAAATGTGTCTCATCAGAAAATATTATTTTTTGAGAAAAATCAGCTCATGAAATTGACAAATGAACGACGTTTTAAATGATCTAATGGCTTCAGTTCCTGTGTTATTTGATCCTTATATGCTTCCATAGCTAAATCCTTGTGTAAAATAGGCCATGTTGTTGATACACTAAGTCCAAGTTATTGTGAACATCGTCTAATGGATATTTCAGGATCTTCGGCAACACTTTCACGAACCAAACCAATATTTTCTTGAGAAGGATCTCTACGACTGTATTTTTCACTTTTCTGATTTTCCACAGAGCCAGTCTCTTGAAATTTTTTAATAATTCGACCCATAGCGTTTTCACATGGTGGATTAATTAAACCATAAAATTCACGCAATTTTCTAAAAACTCTTTTCACAGAACGCTGATTTTTATAAAATAATTCAACAATTTGAACGCGTTGTTCTACCGTGTACGAAGCCATTTTTATAAATGTCATACATCACACTTTTTAAATGCCCACATACCCAGACAAATTCAGTGCGCCATCTATATTTTATTTATTCTTAAAAACACCGCGCAATTTGAAACTCCCTTTATTTTTTAATTATTTAAGTCGGCAGTGGTTAATTATTGGCTTCTTACGACAGGGATCTTTTGGCTGCATATTTGTTAGAGTTTCTTTGTCAAAAGCTGCTTTTGTTTTTGTTTATTCTAAATTCCATACCAGAGTCGATGGTAAACGTTTCTTTTATTTTTAAAAGACCCTGCGTTTCTGTTTTATTTAAGGCTAGTTAAGTAAATATGTAAAAATATAGAAAAAGTAAAAGTTTTTCCCTATTGAAATAACACAAATCACTGTTGGAGCATCAAACTATATAATCACTTACATCAGCATCTAAAACAACACCAGATGAAATGTCATTTGTAGTTAGAAAATCAGTGATAAGCGTCGATGAATGAGATGGTTTATTATCATGGTTTGTTACATAATAATGCACCATCTCATTCTCACGCCAGCTACTATTTGCACGATATTGAGAGCGTACACAACGAATACGCGCCAAAAGACGCTTCATAACACCAAGATAATCTACAGCATTGACTGTTTGAATAGTTGGCACAAACTATAAAAATCAATATTGTCTTAACTTTTAACTTTTCCAAACTACTTCTTTTCGGCCTTTCTTGGCTTGGATGCTTCCATTCAGAGCTTTGAATGTTGGTCTCTAGATCATATTGAAAACACCACGTCTAATCGCCAGTTACAATAGAGTACCTACAGTTTTCTTCTTTTTTTAAGTCTTTAATCAAGTCTGTAAAATGTTGAATTCAGTTAGTTTGTACGGTAGAAACCTTGCACAAATCTTTCTCTCAAATGCAATGTCAAAATGCGATGAATTGAATCTTTGGAAATGCTTAATGCCATTCCCAGGTATCGCAATGCGGATTTCGACTCATTTCAAATAAAGTCATGTACAAGTTCGATGTTACTTTCCGAAACCATATATTTTATTGCACCAGGATGTTCGTCGTCATTTATGTCCGTACGACCGCCTTTAAATTGTTTTGCCACTCATACACACTCGTACGTGATAGACACGCATCATCATACACTTGTTTCATCAAATTATACGTTTCAGTAGGCGATTTACCGAGTTTAAAACAGAACTTGATACTTGCTCTTTGTTCAAAATTAATTTTTCGTTCAATACCAAATACGCATTGTTACTTTATGCGCAATTTCTCTGTTTCTAATGATGCAAATGTCTTGATATTTTGACATAACATTGCTGAAACATTTACCTTCCCGACGCGTACTTTTTTTTAATAGATGGCGCCACTAAGAATTATTATTATATTTTAGAAAGTTCGGTTGTCCCTGCAATTGTATATGTGTATCTATTATATTAAATTTCTTGTGTTTTCATTACTCAACTGTGTGGTATGTAATAATTATTATCATTTTGTAATGCTATATTATTATATAAGTATTTCGAAATTTATATTAAAATAATACACAAAGAATAAAGCAAATTATGGTAATAGATAGAATCGTGTAAATTACGTGTAATATAAACCATTGATAATAAAGTAAAATATTGACAATCATAAGCTGACCATTCATTATTCATAATACGAAAATTGTTTCCGCATTTGTATATTATTTATTTACTGAGTGTCCAAGGAAAACGGCATTTATTCATATAATATCAATTTTATGTGAAGTACATTGCGTTTATAAATGCTCCTCTTTAATAACTTATATCTATGTTTAACACGTACTATTCCAATGCTATTTGTGGATGTAATAAAACGAAAAATCATAAAATTTTATCACCCATGTTAATAACAATAAACTAAGTATTTATTGATTAATAACAGGTAAATTTATGGGCTACATGCATTGTGTACACTTCATCATTGTATAATGTGCACTAGAACAAAGAACACGAACTTGTTCAATACGATCAGGTGCAGTGTTTGATTTCTAATTAGCTTGTATAACAATATTCTAAGAAAAGGGAAGTTAGACGACTAGACTTTATATAGAAGGCTATAAAAACAAATAGTGCCTACGAATAAAATTAATAAAGTGTAATTCATAAGAACCACAAGATGAAATAAATATTTCCAGTTTTATTCCATGCATTAATGTCCAAGACCGCCATTCCGGAACATGGTCTTGCTACTAAAACTCCATAACTTCGTTTCAAATAGGAGCATATATTATATACATACATTCACATTTAGAAATGCGTATGGCTACACAATGTATATACGTACATGAATGTGTAGTTGTTTACTAAACCCTAATAAATTGACCAAACGGAACTTCCTCAAACTTTAACATTATATCATTTCCATTAGTGGTTATGGAAAAGAAAAACAAGGCGGTATATAGGGAATGTACCAAGACGAAAAATCTTTTCTTTAATGTAACATTGTTTAACGTGCCGCGAAGGCTAAATTCAGAATTGTTTGTTTTGATAAAAATCTGAATTTTTCCAAAAAATTATTATTTTTTAAAAGTTGTTATTTAACAAATTCTCCTGTGCTGTCATTTTCGAAGGTCCTAGAAACGGTTTTTATACCAAACTTGTGTAAACGTTTTGGTTTAATTCTGAGAGAATAATAAACTTCAGCAAAAAGACCAATTCCGTCAGTTCAGAATCTCTGTTCTACCGACTGTAAATGTTAAATTCAGAACATCTTATTTTGTCGAAAAATATCAATTGTTTCAAACTCGTAAAAACCGATATTTTTTAGAAGTTGTTTCACATTAACCAATGCTCACGTGTTGACATCTTCGAAGGTCCTATAAACGATTTAGATGTCGAAATTCGTCAAACACTCTTGGTTTAATCCCGAGACAATAACTTAGAAAAGCAAGTCAAAATGTGAACTATTGAATGTGTACCTGAATTATCTCTAATTTGAAAGATTTTGCTATAAAAAGTAGTTGGTTTGCGTATTCTGCTAGTTCGGTCTATTCTACAGACTATGATGGCTAAATTCAAAACTTACTTATTTTGGCGAAAAAATCTCAATTCTTCCAAAGGGGTAATACTCCCAAAAACTGGTACTTTTAAAAGTTGTTGCACATTCACGTGTCTTCGAAAGCTCTATAAACAACTTCGATATCAAAATTCATTAAACTCTTTCGGTTTTATTTAGCGCTTCATGCAATGACAGCTTGGTGTTCCCTAATTTGGAAATAGTATCCAAAAGAATTCAATAATTTTCGGATATTTGCTTTATTTGATTTTGAATTTCGGTATCTAAAACCAGCCGCTGACTTACTGAAATTGCTTGAGAATCTTGCGGATTTAAATCTAAGACACATGGTTTAATAATGTATAAAAATTTCTAATAATATAAAACAGCTTTAGCCGTGTTCCCCATCTCGTTAATACCGGCTGTGGTGGCTGAGGAATGTCCGGACAAGCCTGTTTAAACTCACGAATGCGTTTTGGAGATTTCATAAAAACTTTTTTGGTAGAAACTATAAATTGGTCTACTTTTGGATAACTGTTTCCAATAAATTCAGCTAAAAGATGACATGCATGTAGCAAACAGGTTATATAAAGCAATTGAGGATAAGATTGTTTTAGTAACTTTCCAGCTTTAACCATATTCGAACCCCCATCTGTAACCAACATTACAAGTTGGGTTACAGACATATTGAACTTCCCAAAGGTATTTTTTATAGTTTCTACTATATTTTCCGCGTTTGTCTTCTGTAATATTCTACTACGTGAAAAAAGAGTCAAGGAAATCCCACCGCTTTTTAAAGAGCACACTAACGTATTTAAAATACTATTCTTTCTTGCATTCGTTGTTTCATCTACCGGCAGCCATATTTTTTGATCTTTTAACTCTGCTTTTATTTGAATCGTAATCGTGTTTTTCACCCGAGAAAAATTATACTGTAATTGACCTCTTATTGCCAATCTCTATTCCGGAGCGTATTTCCCCCAAAAATTTCGAAATTCTTCATTGTCTACAATATTTTGTGGAATATTTCACACACTTAGCAAAAAAATATAGAAATTTATAATATGGTACATCATGTTGCGCATTTAACCGGTGTTGTTTGCAACTAACATGTCTTTTACACACAAAAATACTGTACGTTAAAATGTTAATATTGCATACAATACATATAATAATACCGCCAGTATATTCTAATGTCGAAAATCGGTTAAGAAATCCTTTAACATTTGTCGAATATGACAAAGAATGCCGTTGATTCGCCATCATCAATCTAATCCGGCATTCATGCACATGCCTTACGCAATAGAACATTTTAGAAGCTGTGCAATGACAGTTTTTAAAATGTCTCTCCTTTGGAGTTGATAGCTTTTATCCAACACAGGGTATTGACCAGTTGGAACTGCTGCAACTGTTTCACCTCGCTGGAAGACAGACCCATTTCTACTGGTTTAATATTTTTATATAAACTTATACATAATGACGTCGATTGTCCTTCCCTCCTTCAAGAATTGAATTTTCGCATTCCTCGATTGTCGGTTCATTATCACACTACATTTTCCTGTCCACCTTATAGAACTAATGTAATATTAAAGTCACCTCTGTATGTAATGTGCAGTAATTTGAATAAAGTATTTTGTGCAGGAGACATTCACAATGACTCCATGGGAGCATTACTCATACTAGCAATTGAGGACAAGTAGGGGGAAATGCTAAGTTTTCATTTTTTCTCTGCTTGTATCTGTACTTTTATATGTATTTTTTTCTTTATTCAGGTACTTATATAAAAAGAACTATTGTGTTTAGTTATTATTTAGGAAATTTTATATTTACTTTTTGTTCTTCTTGAACATTTGTGTGTGTGTGATTGATTTTCTCCTATTAATGGAAAAAATTCTGTTGGGCAAAATATATGAGGGGTGTTTCCGATATTCTGGGAATTGGTGCTATAATTAAATAACGCAGAACTTATACGCAATGTTATTGATGCCAGACAAGTCTTGACATATTTATGCAACTATCTAGTGCAACATTGTTCAGTCTGATTCGGGTGTTCGACTGATGTAGATGCGTTTTAGTAGCACTGTTTTTGTAACCATGGAACACGCGGCAAAATCTCAAAGAGCGATAATTTTCTTTTTGTGGAAAGAAGATGTGAAAACGCCAGAAATTATTAGTCGTCTGCAAGGAGTATTTGGTGAATCTGCAGAATCCAAAAGTACTGTTTGTCGGTGGATCGATCGTTTAAAGCCGGTAGAACATCACTGGAAGACGATCCACGCAGTGGGCGGCCAAGCAAGTCGGTAAATGAAAGAAACATTACTGCCGTCGAAAAGACGACAGGCGAATGACTATTCGTCAAATTAGTGTACACCTAGCGATAGGTACACGACAAGTGCATGACATCTTGCATGATTGTTTGGGTGTTAGCAAGGTTTCGGCGCGCTGGGTGCCAAGGCTATTGGGACCAGAACAGAAACTCAATAGGTCCGATACTTGTCGTCAACTTCAAGAGCTGTTAGCCCGTTACGATGATGAATTTTGGCAACGAATAATAACCACTGACGAAACGTGGATTCCTTATTTCAATCCTGAGACGAAAAGTCAATCCAAAGAATGCCGCAAACCTGAAGAAGGGCTTCCACTCAAGGCGCGTGCAGTTCCGTCTGTTGGAAAGGTAATGCTTACTGTATTCTGGGATTGCAAAGGGATTATTTTCATGGATTATCTGCCGAGAGGTACTACAATTAATGCAGATATTATTCAAATTTATTATCCGGACCACAGCGACAGGGACTAGTCAAAAACGGCCTGGAAAGTTGCATAAGCGTCCGTTATTGCAACAGGATAATGCAAGATCACACACCGCAAGAAAAACGAAGGATGTTTTGAACGATTTACGATGGGAATTGCTTCTGCACCCACCTTATTCCCCGGATTTTGCACCCATCTGTTCCCAGATTTGAAAAAACCCTTACGGGTTGTTGGATTTGAAAGTTTAACTGACGTAAAACGTGCCATAAATAGGTGGATTGACAAGACACCGAAAAACTTCTTTAAGGACCGCTTAAAAAAATTAGTTTATCGTTGGGATAAATGTATTCAGTTAAATGGAGATTATGTTGAAAAACGACATTGTAATATTGACGAAAATTATAAAAATTATATTTAATTCCCAGAACTTTGGAAACATCCCTCGTATATCGTAAATATAAATAGAATCTCGATTTCAGGTATATCCGACCGCTTTCGAAATATATTATCGCCGTCAATGAGTGCGCACCCGTTTCTTCATGCTTAATTTCTGCTTTATGACGAGTAGAAGGGCAGCCAGTCAACATTCCTAATCAAATTTTAATAGAAATTTGAACGGTGAAATATGACTTTTTGTAATTCCTTCGTGTAGTATTGTGAACAAAATTTACCTTGGAAAACTAACTCTTTGTACAGGTTCTTTAAGCATACGTTATGTATTATATATATATATATATATATATATATATATATATATATAGTGTGTGTGTGTTTTGCGTGTGTACATGCATATATGTGTCACCCTATGTGAAATGTCTGAGAGATAAAGAGAACACTTTCAAATTCCATTTACCTGTTTCGGCTTCATATAGTGACATGTTGAAAGTTAACTTGAAATAATAAATACGTGTTCCAATATCTTTCGAGCATGTTCGAAATATCTTCTATGTACAAACGCTTTGTCACGCAGAATTTCTCAAACGCAAGAATTCTACGATTGCACAACAAAATCATATTCTAACCGTAAAGTAACTCCTTCCAGCATCCTTTCCTGCGGAGATGTTGTATGTGTATATTTGTTCCATGTATCGCTTTTCCATTTCTCTTCAACTAAATTGTTATCATAGTTTGCTTTTTGGACGTTCCTCCGTCTAAAATTTATAAAACCCTTGTCTGTTGTTTACCCAACCTGACAAATAACACAGAAATATTTCACTACTTTGCTACAAAATGTGTTCGCAGAAATCTATTTTTCAACATGTTCATTTTATGACGAAATATTATAGTAAATATGTAACGTTCGAATGTTGAATTGAAATAATATGAACAGGATGAACAACAAACGAGAATAACTGAAGAACTTTTACCTTAAATTCTTTAATATCCCTTATTACAGGGTGCTGAGTCTTCCTTTTTTTTTGAATGCGTTTGTGAAGAGAAGAAAAGTTGCGAAAAAGTGGGGATGGGTTCGTTAAATACTGCAGTCCCAGAAGCTTCTGTCTCGTGCTTCTCAATAGAAAATACGATGTGGATTAAGGAGCAGCCCACATTTGCGGTCAATATCTATTTTTCGAACAATTCTTCTTACGTGACCTTGCAACGTGCATCTCGAAAATCGGTTTCACTTCGGAACTCAACCCAAGTGTCCAGTTCCTGACTCTAAATCGATTATTTCGTTGGTAGAAGGCTTCAGAGCAACCGCGAGTGAGGTAAAAATATTTTCAGAACGACGATGGGCGATAACGCCACTAGAAAATATGGAGATAGTTCGGAGATCTCCAGCTCTACTCACGAACATTCAGTGGCCCTAAAAGTATCCAAAGTAATTCTTCCTGAACATCTTTATTTCCATCTTGCAAGGTGGTTGTTGTAACAAGAATCTCCACCACGTGATTCCATAACCGAACAACAAAGTGCGAAATTTAGGTCGAAACTCTACCCTTTGACTCATTTGCCTTCTTTAGTGATGAAGCACATTTACACTTATCTATATGTCAACAAGCAAAATATACTCCATTGGAACAGTAATAAACTCAAAGACCTTTATGCGAAGTCACATCATTGCGATAAAGTGACAGTGTGGTATGTCAAGATTTGAAGCTACAGGTCCTCCTTTTTTTGAGCAAGAACAAAAAAGAAGCTATCCTAGCAAGCAATATGTGAATATCGATCAAAACTTTTTCCGAATTAATGTGTATCTAAGAAATGTCTGGTTTCAACAGTATGGTGCACGGCCCACATAGTCCGAGCACGCGCTTTTGACCAACAGAACGCAGTGCAACTCATAATAATTGTACCAATAATATATAGCATGATTGAGGAAGATTATAATGTTATTATTCTCTCCAATATAGTATGCGAAATGGAACAAAAATCGATATTTTGTTTCGGGTGGAATATGATGGAACTTATCTTACAACCATGCTCAAATGTATTAGACACCTTACGAATTTATGTTCATACATACATATATAGTTTACATAGTTTAGTCAAAAGAGAGGTGAGGAAAATAATACTGTTGTGAAAATTATGTACAAAGTGTTATTTAGTAATATAATACAATTTATCAGTATTTTGTCGCTCCGCCCTAGGCCTTAATGGCAGCTCGCACTCGTCGAAGCATACTTGCTACTAAATTGTAACACTCTACCGGTGGTATTGCAGCCCATATTTCGCGAATTTTTGTTGATAATTCTGCTTTTGACAGGCATTTATGTTCCGTGATCTTAGTTTTTAAGAAGATACGCCACAAATTTTTAACGGGCGATAAATTGGGACTTGTGGCGGCCAATCCAATACCTCCACTGTGTTTTCCTCAAACCAACGCATTACAGCTCCCGATTTGTGGCAGGGCGCATTATCTTGTTGAAAAATGTATTGTGGAATATCCTGGTCGAATAGTTTTAGCACAGACTGTTCTAATACTTCCTCCAACATGGCTAAATAGCGTTGGCTATTCATCCGTCCATCGCACAGGTACACTTCTCCAACACCGTATGCAGACATACAACCCCAAACCATGATACTACCACCTACAAATTTTACTGTGGGAATGATACATTGTGGTTCATAAGCTTCCCCTTGCCTACGCCGAACGTATAGCGTCCCAGGTAGTCCTCAAAGCTGCCAGGCAAAAGAAGAATGTTAGCACTTAGACAGGATTAATTTTGTTTAATGTTACATGAAGATGTACTTACATACCTCGATATTCGATTCATCAGACCAAAGAATCTTCGACCACTTCTCTATTGTCCAATTTTCATGTTCATAAATGCCGCTTCTTTTTATGAGCGTCAGTTAAAAGCGGTTTACGTCGTGCTTTACACTCTCGTAAACCAGCACGCTGGAGATGCCTTCTCACTGTTTACGCAGATACTGTTACGCGATAACGCTGTTTCAGCTCACTGGCGAGCTATTTCGACGACTTTTTCCTATCACTGAGAGCCAGTCTTTGTAAAATTCTGTCTTCTCTAATCTGGGTACAGGGTTTTCTGCCACTTTTTGGTCTGTTAACAAACGACCCACTCTCCTGACAGCGACTAATGGTTGTACGGACTGCACATCGCGAACATTTTTTTTTGCAATTGCAGCTATTGATAACTTCTGGGAATGCAGTAGCACTATTTGGGCGCGTTCCCCTACCGACAACTCGTGTGTTTTAAGCATTTTTCTTCAACAAATAACTGACACAACCTGACAAAATAGAATAATCTAATTGACCTCTACCACAAACTAACAATCGCACGTTGCTCACACACTGCTAGAATGACACTAAATTTCTAAAATCCACAATTTCCCCTTTTCATCTATTGTTTTCAATAGGAGATTAACTAGTGTATTCAAAAACGCATTTCTGTAAATACCATTAACTATTTTTACGGTTAATTTCCGTCAGACTTGGATAATACTGAGAATAAGGGTTTTTACCTGGGGTGTCTAATACATCTGAGCATGGTTGTATTTATGATGGGGATGACGTTTTATTTTAAAGGCTTTTTCTTACACAAATTATTCGTTATGAAACAAAAGCGTTCATCTAATGGCAATTCGCTAAGTTAAAGTGTTCGTCTATTGCAATTATAACTTACTCACCTATTTTAGTAAGATGACACGCCCTTGTTCTTTCGTTTGTATGCTTGAACGAACGAGGGAGATATTGCTTGTTTTGTCATCGTTTTTCTGTAGTGGAAAAGTACAATAAGGTCACAAAGAATCGTTCGTTAATAACACAAGTTTACCTGACGAGAGGTGAATTCATCGAAACGCATAGTAAACAGGGCGTTATTAACATTTGAATGACCCTTTTAACGTTCAAATTATTAACTGTGTGGAGTATTTCAAGTACTGCAGTGATGTATCAATTTTGCCATTAGTTTAGATGAAGAAGTGCCTAACATTAGCTGTTTCTGACACAATTATACGAATATTTTTTATGTACTGCAGAGAGCTCCTGTTATTTTGCGAAATTTCACGAATTTACGTGCTGACAGATAATTTCACGTATTCCGCCATAAATAAAAGCACCGGCCATTATATAAAACTCCAATTTGGCAATTACTTCCCGTTTTCTTCACGCAAACGCCATCTAAATTTGCATAATAATAGTACTATAACGAGAAAGTGAACGACAAGGGAGACTCTCGCCTAAAACTGCAAATTTAATTGTACGCGAACTTGAGGTGAATCGTAATTCATTCATCTATTTTGCGAGATTATTCGATAACGTTGAAACGGTATAGTCCCGCCCCTATGTCTCATGTATAATTTATAATTCGATACATGAACAGGTGCGCCGGAGTAAGGATCTTAAACGTCAAAATGTCCGGTGAATGTGGTCGCTAGCTAAGTAATGCTACGAGTGCCAATCCGAAATTCAAATGCGGGATGTTTCAGATACGAGACTGGCGATTAAATAACTAAATTACTTACTAGAATATTGCATTTGCATAAATAATAGCATGACAAAACTCACATGTCAACATTACATTGAATACTATATATTAAATATTGTTTTCATAAATAAATAAGTAATTAAGTAATTAAAAATATTGGATTGACGCATACTTTCGTAGAATTTTTATTGAACTCAAGGCTTTAATTTTTTAATTATGACCGATTAGTTACAATTCATTATAATAGCGAATTTCTGAGTTGACTAGCTTGGGTAATCATTAATTAAAATGTTCAGAATTCTTCATCAAAGTGCGGAAGTCTTGCTGAGTATGCGACGTAGAGACTACACAGGGTCGCTACAAGGCAACTCTGCTAACTCGGACATATATAGCGGTCTAAAATATCCTAGAATAAACATTTCGAAACGGCTTCGAAGCTAATGGAACTTTGCAGAACATCTACATTAGACCATTTCCGTAGCTTCGTAGAATTTTTTAAAAAGACATGGAGCATTCTCAACGTGCCTAGAGTAGTGAAATTTATAGGACTTCCTAGTACATTTATATAGCATACTATTAGACATTATTGAAGCTTCCAATCATCAAGAATTTTTGTGGTTAGTTAACTTAATCACTGAAGGTTGATATATAACCTCTTTTCACATTAATTTTTGTATTCTATATACATGTTTCGACAACTAAGTTGTCATCATCAGCAGATAATGAAACAGCGTCGAGCATGGACAACTACGGCAAAATACCAAAATAAAGAACGTGCGTAATTATCGCGAATTAGATACGTATGAAAGTCTGTACATTTTGAAGAACAAAGGCTATGTGTTGAGCACTCACCTGGGGTTCAATCGTAACTCATTCCTCTTTAGTCTCTTAAATGACGTACAAAGGACAGTGCAATAAATCACATGTAGGTATTTGTCTTTTCTGTCCCTTTTTTCTATCTGTCTTATCTTAGTTTAGATAAGAAAACATTTTTAAAAATTATGTCAAACGAATATACAGTGCGCGTTTTGGCTTTCAACGGTACAGATCGTACAGAACGGTACAGGCATTTTGTCGTAGTTTTCCATATACGACACTCTTAAATTACTTATCGAAGAACGTATACAGACTACGAAAATTAATGTAGATAGGTGTTATATGTCAACCTTCATTGATTAAGAATTTTTCCCACAGTTCATTCAGATGTATTTACTGGTCGCCTCTTTATCTGTGTTTTTCAAAGCACTCTATCAAGATTTTTTCTTATAAAATTTTCATGATTCATGCCAAGTATCTTAACTTTAACCTATTATATCTGATCCACTATATATGTACAACTTTCAATACCGTATTAGTCCTTTTCTCCCACTTTCATTTACCATTTGCGTCAATATGTATATTGCGTCTTATAGAGCGTATTCGGTCTACCTCTCGTACTCAAAAAAGCTGTGCTGAGCATCGTTTTCTACAGTCATTAACACTTGTTTACTTGGTCTATAGTCTTCCTGAATATCGAGAACGCGAGGAAACCTGAAACATGATCCTTCGCTGCATGCTCTGATCTATGCATGTTACAAACAGCCTTTAAAGAAAGTCAATCAAGTTTGCGAGGAAAAAAATTAGGTAGAAATACAGGAAATGGGAGAAAAAACTAGTATGGATTTGAAGGTTGTACACATATAGTGTACCAGATATAACAGGTTAGGGTTAAGAGACTTAGAACGAGTCATAGGATAAATTCTAAACGAAGTGCTGGACGAACTAGGAAAAGTTCTTGAAGCTTGGACTAGGAAAATGAATTGATACAATTGTATAGCAATAGATAGTCAACTAAACAGTAAATATGTATATACCATACGTATATTGACTAAGAATATGGTCAGAATCATAGAAGGATAGAGAAGAAGTAAAATTGTTGCAGAGAGTAGAAGTGACTATCTATTCTAATACCTCTAGGCTTTAGGGAAGCAAAGAACAAATTACACACAGCATTCTGGCATAATATGCCCGACAATTTCTCTTACAATAGGAAAAGGCGGTCGTAGTTTTCTTTTTTCTTCTAGTGCATTCAGGGGAACAGACCTTTCTCACTAGAAGGTGCTTGTGGAGATTGGTACAAACTAACTGCGATATCTTATGTGTCTATCGTTTTCTAATATTCTAATGCTTACTACTTACGAAACGCAGTTTACTTCGAAGTTAAAAAGGTGACATAGCCACTAACATATTTTGCATTGGTGTTACCATCTCATCAATATGTAGTTTAGTTCTTGAAGCTTATATGGAAGTAAAAATTAGAGTTGGGATATTTTTCCCGCGGGACACAACAAGGCGAGTGTTCGAATAAACGGACGACCTTATAATGCATGCGTTATTTACATAACTTATATTTTGTCTTACAAATAATACACTTTCATTATTCACAGCTGTTGTTGCATACCACAAAATGGATAAGACTGACAAAACGTCTGTAACATGACGTAAGTTTCCACATTTGTATCGAAGAGCAACGTACGCCGTGATGAAAAATGGTTCTTACATTTATAAAATGACCACGCATAATTAAAATAATCTTTAGAAGCAGATAACGGATCTATGCACGCACTATTACAAATTTGTCTTAATGTGATAAAATCGAAATCTTTGTTTAAACACTCGAACATTTCTAAAACACACACACTTTTTTATATTACTTATAACACATAGCAGTGAGTGTACATCGTTAACAATTTGCACTGACTTCACTAACAATTGAATTTTTTCTATTATAAATAAACTTTTCTAATTGTCGTAAATTTATTTTAAAACTTTACAGTATACCTTAGATCTATTATAATATAAATTGGGAAATTTATCAATAATTTTCGCACTACGTCAACCAGTGGTCTCGTTTTCCACTTACCCACACGTCCATCCTACTTATAATTATAATAATTATACAATCGCCTTGAAGATTCGCTCAGTACTAACTGATAATTCTATACATCATCTTTTTTATTACATTACACTAGTTGGCGTGCTGTGTATTCAGTATGAACCTAGCCCGCGGAAAGACATCCCAACTCTGGCAATATTACAGCCCTCAAGCGAAGTATGAATATCATATATTGGATCAAAAATCTTTATAAAATCGGAATAACAACGGACGCTTCCAAATAGAACATTTCCTGTTTTTATATCAGATAGTTTAGTATCAGTATTTAATGGTGAGTTCCCCTTTAGTACGACCCGAAAGATTTCATCAATTCATTTGTCGTATTAATGACGGGCTCGATAAAATCCTCGGTTTTCATTGATCAGTGTTCAAATGTAATCTCCCAATCTCTCAACCGATATCGTCCGGGAATCTATTAGCTTGTGCGAGTAAACTTTCCAATTTATTTCGACCATCAAGCATCTACATGATGAAATAAAGCGGAAAATAAAAAAAAATGTAGGCGCACATACACACATACACACGCAAATAATACAATCAAATAATTCAATTCTGTTTCATTTATACAACGTAACGATACCGCAAAATAAACAAACGTTTGGCACATGGAACAATTTCCTTAATTTACGAGTGAAGTGAAAATTCATTTTTTAAGTGGAATTTTACGCGTTAAATAATGATAAATTGCAAATAGGAATACAATAAAATGCTTTTGATGAATTTAAGCATTGCTTTTTAAATATACGTTGTACCTTTTTGCCTTCACCGTGTAGATTTTTTTTTATTATCTTTTACAATGCACCTAATCTTTGAGATTAACTAACATTTTGTTATTGTCCTAAATTACTATCAGGTTGTTACATATGAAATGTCCGATTTTGTAAGGAATAAAAAAAGTCTAAATTTAAAAAAAATATAAATATTTATTCTGCAAAATAGTCTCCATTTACATCAATAGTTTGTTGCCAACGGCCTGGAAGCTGAAAAATTCCTTTTGAAAAGAAATCTAGGTTTTGACGGCTCACATATTGCTCAAACACTGCTATTATAGACTCCCGGTCAGGGAAGTCCCTATTTTTTAAGTGATTGTCTAAACTTCGGAAAAAATGAAAATCAGTTGGCGAAAGGTCAGGTGAATAAGGTGGGTGAGGAAGAATTTCGTAACCAAATTCCGAAAGTTTTTGGATTGTCTGTCGTACAACATGAGGGCTTGCATTATCATGAAGAAGTATGGGTCCATGTCTATTGACTAGTGAGAGCTGCAAGCGGCTCAATTTTCCATGCATAGTTTCCAGTTCGGTACAATAGGACGCTGCCGTGATGGTTTCACCAGGTTGCAAAAATGAATAGTGAATAATACAATACCCTTACTGGTCCACCAAACAGTCACCATAATCTTTCGCGGGTGAAGTGATGCTTGTGCATGCTGTCTTGGTGCTTCACCTCGATCTAACCATTGTCCTGACCGTCTCCGATTAAAATAAAGTATCCACTTTTCATCACACGTTACCACTCGATGAAGAAACGGTTCAACTTTCTGTCGATTAGCTAAAGAGGTAGCCACCTCTAATCGACGGAGCTTATTGGCTTCCGTTAATTGGTGCGTCACCCATCGATCGAGTTTCTTCACTTTGCCAATCGAAGAAAGGTGACGACTAATGGTGGCAATGGACACTTGAAATGTTTCTGCAAGGCTACGCACTGTTGTCGACGGATTACTTTCAACTTCTACACGCAGCTTGTCGTCATTAACGGTGCTACGCGCATATCCGCGAGGTTCATTTTCCAAATCAAAATTTCCCTCGCTAATTTTTTAAACCATCGCCGTAATGCGCGTTCATTACACGTGGTTTCACCGAACGTCTGATTAATTTCTCGAGTTGCTGCAGCTGCATTTAATCCCTTTTTAAATTGAAAGAGCTAAATTGACCGAATATTTCTTGCCGACAGCATTTCCATAGGCGAGACAAGGACAGGTGTATTAATCTTTCCAAGAAATGGAACAGGTACACACTTCAAAATAAATACCCTTTTCTACAAATATGTACAATAATAATTTTCACCAAAAACATACACGTCTTCACACAGGTGCGATTCAGTTCAGACTGAAGGAAAAAACGGACATTACATTTGTAACAACCTGATACATCAATACTTATTAGTTCACCTTCACATGGCTACACTTGCACTATTCTCTGATTTTCACTATTTCAATGCACTTCTCACTACAATAGACTAGTTCGAAAGGTTTTGTTCTTTTGAGCCTGCGAACAAGGTCCTGATTTACTAGTAGCTGTAGAGCTTCTCCTAAAGCCTCTCCTCGTGGCTTCTGGGAAACTTCCCAATCGCGTCCTCCACCATCTCCACTTAGAGTTCCCGATGCAAATCCCTGTCTCGCACGTACCAAGGAGTACTTAGCATATTACGTAGAACACGATTTTGAAATTTTTGGATGCGAGAATAGTTACTTTTTTTGTGCAGTCCCACAATTGGATGCCATAAGTCCAAACTGGACGTATCACCTGTTTTTAAATCAGTACTTTATTACGGATTGATAATTGGGATTTCCTTCCCAATAGCTCAGTTGTTTTCTTTTTAACATGCTCCTTCCATTTCAGTTTTGCATCTAAATTTAAGCCTAGGTATTTGGCCGTTCCTCGATGTGGAATTGTGTTGTTGTTTTTATTTATTATTATTTAACTGGAAGATTGGTTATTTTTCTATTTGTGCAGTTAACATGAGCAGATTTTTCTTCATTTGCCTTTGTACTTCATTTTTTCATCCAAGTATTTATTTCATTAATTGCGCCTTGGAGATTGGCCGTTGTTGCTTCTATAATATATTATATCCAATAGCTAGTAGAGTAGTACAGTATCATCCGTAAATGTAGCTACTTTGATATTTTCTTTTTCGCGAATATCGCATGTATATAATAGGTATAATACTGGTCCAAGGACACTTTCCTGCGGAACACCTGCTTTTATTATTTTAAGTTCAGAAAACTCGTCTTCTTGTTTTATTTTGAAGGTTCGATCTGTTACGTATGAGTCAAATAGCTGAACATATTGAATAGAAATTGTGTAGATGATAAATCACAAATGGTAATTTATGCAAAACTGGTATGTAGAGTTCGATTATTTAGAGAAGAAACTATGACTCATCAAAATCTATATGCATATATTTTTTACTTCAATCGTAATAATTTTTCACTTACCAGTTAAATAAGGATAAAATGGTTTTGAAAAAAATTGTCTTTTATATAAATTATGAAGCTAACAAGTAAAAACAGCGAAAACAGCACACACACTATAAACACACGAACAACAATGGACACCACTGCAAACAGGGTCGTCCCTTTAGCGCATAATTCACTCGTCCTAAATCAAATTTCGTCCGAGCGCATTGACCTTGAAGTTTCTTCTCCAAATAATCGAACTCTAGTTCATATTGAGTCGTGAGAGAATAGTTAATACCTTTTCATATTAATTAATAAGAGGGGAAAAATTGAAGGGAAC